>LJSK01000395.1:3569-17870 GCA_001299535.1 Leptomonas seymouri
TATATATATATATATATGGAGATACTTGTTCACAGGTAAAAGCGAATGCAGATCGACCGCTTGAATTGTCTCAGCAGACCGAAACGACTGCGTAAGTTTACCTTGGCGAACACTGACTCGATACGCGCGGGGGGCATTGGTTCGAGTTTGTCCCCCCGCCCACCCACCGCTCCGTTGACGAAGAAGATCCATCTGCCCGTCTGTCTTCCTTTTTTTTTTTCCTTCTCTCTCCCCCGTTCACGTCCCGGCGCTCCCCATCAGCGGTACCCCGTAACGCCCGGCACCCCACCAATCCTCGGTCTCCCTCGCTCTCGCTCTCCCTGCCCTTTCCTCTGGTGATTTACGTTTTTTTGTTGTTGTCCGCTCATGGCAGCATAGTGTCCTTATTGGATAGCGTTGCAGATGGGGTCGTTCTTCTCTAGCCTGTTCGGCATGTTTAGAGCAAACCGGTCGTACAAGCTGCTCATCCTTGGCCTGAACAACGCCGGCAAAACGTCTATCCTCTATCATCTGCAGCTGGGGCACGCCATCTCCACCCAACCCACGCTGGGCGGCAACACGGAAACGCTGACAATTACGCATCCTCAAACCAATAATAGCATCACCCTCACCTGCTGGGACTTGGGCGGGCAGGAGCAGCTGCGGGCATCGTGGAAGCTGTACTACGACCACACCGACGCCGTCATCTTCGTGGTGGACGCGGCCGACACGGCACGCTTCCCAAAGGCAAAGGAGGTGCTGCATCATCTCCTACATAATGAGCCGTCTCTACAGCACTCCGTACTGCTGGTGCTGGCCAATAAGCAGGATGTTGAGTCGGCTGCCTCCGCTGCAGCGTTGATTGAGTATTTGGGGCTCGGTAGGGTGAAGAATCGAACGTGGACGCTAATGGGCTGCAGTGCGGCGACGGGGGAGTCGCTGCGTGAAGCGATGAACTGGATCGCGGAAAATGTGTGTTGATGCCCCTCTTCATACTGTTGTTGATACAGATGTTACCACTGCATATGTGTGTGTGTGTGTGTGTGTGTGTATGAATGAAAGTCGCACTCGTTTTTAATAGCTCGCCCTTACGGGGTGGCGCTCCCCGCACCCTGAGGGGGGGGCGAGCCGCGGCTGCCCCCGATACGTGCCGCGTCGACCTGTACTCTTCCTCGCTTCCTTTTCATTTGTTCTTAGATGTGCAGACGGTTGTTGTTCATCTCTTCTGGTGTTGGCTCCCCTCTCCCGCTCCCTCGCGTACTACGGTTTGTTTTTGATCTAACGATGGTGTGTGACCGTGAGCGCTTCTACGCCGTACACGCCCCAACTCCCTACTGTTTTTGACCTGTTGCTTTCGTTGTTTCGCCCGCTGTGAACGTGGCGACCCCCATCGCCCTTTTTACTTTTACCATGAGTATTATTTGTTCTTTTTCGTCTATGAGAATGGAGATGCGGTGTGCGGTGCTGAGGTCCATCAATTGCCTCCCCCCCCCCGCCGCGCCACTCCATTCCTTTGCGCACGGCCACGCTTTCAGAGCTTTCATGAAAAATAAGGAGAGGGGGGACGGCAGGACTTCCGTTTGCATTCTTCAAGTTGGAAAGGCAAAGAAATAAAGAACTGTAGCATTCGTTCTCTCCACGGCAGCTCCCTTGAGAGTGGCGTGATCCGTGCTGCTTCCCAGGCTACTCTCCACTTGCGGCGTGTGTGGGAGGAGGAGGGAGAGGGGGATGTGTACAAAGACGACTTTAAAAAGGGGGGGAAATGCTTTGGTGGTGGTGGTGGCAGTAGTGGTGCTCTGTTTCCGCCATGCAAGCTGACACTTGCACGTTTGATGTCTGCTTAACACCATCTCTCGCTGTCCTTCTCTACCCATCTACCTGTGAGCCCTACCCCACGTTGCCACAATCAACCGTGCAGAGTTCATTCCGGTCGACTCTGCGAAGTTATTCCTCTTCACTTTTCTTTTTCTTCCTCTTTTTTCGCGTGCACTCAGAGGCGACGACAGTTCCCCTCCTTTTGTCTTCTCGCCGCGACGCACAGAAGAAGTTGAGACAAAGCGAAAGGCGAGCCGCGTCTTGCGTGGCCTCGACACCCACGGTCTTCCGCCCCCGCCCGATCTTCTTCCCCGTCACTGCTGTTGTTTTCCTCACCTTTCCTTTTGGTTTCACGCTGCCGCGTCGTTACCGCTTGGACGTGGCCGTGGCGCTGTGTTCTCCAGTTCTACTTGCGCCCCCCGCCCTCCCTCCCTCTTTTCTTTCTTTCTTGTCTTCCTCCAAGGACAGCAGGCGGCTCTCAAAACGTCCCACCTCCCATCCCCCACCCACGGCCTTAGCCATTTATTTGCCGTGTGGCCCCACATTCTTTCTGTGTGTTTTCGAAGCACCCACCCCACTCCATGTAAACTTGGTTCCTCCATCGACGCATTTGCCACTTTGTCTCTCGTCGCCCAGGGTTGGAGGGTGTCTCTGTGGATCCTTGCTTCTTCTGTTTGTTTGTGTGTTTGTTTCCTTCAGAACTGCCGCCTCACCCACCCACCCCCTCCATACACAACACCTCTGCCTTTTTTTTCCTTCGTCGTTTGAAAGGCCTAAGCTTCCATTTCTCTCCTCTCCATGTCTTTGGTGGTCGTGACGGGTTGGTTCGTTCTTCTGTAACTTTACGTCCTTCGGTTGAGTACGCACATCTCTTGATCGTGAGCTTGGCTTTGTGTTGCTCCACTGTCTGTCTACCACCACCACCACCACCACCACCCTCCCTTCTCTCCGCTATTCAGTTCGGCGAATTGCTTTTCTCTATTGTTATTAGCGTTTGGTATATCGGGCAGGGTTATTCGCATTGCGGTTGTTGTTGTTGTCTGGAAGGAGCCAAGGGGGGTGAAATTGGAAAGCAACACGAAGTGAAAGCGTCGAGCCCGTGGCCTCCGCGAGAAGCCGCGTTGAATGTGTGGTGCTCCGCCGTCCACTCCTCCGCTGGCAGCCCCGCCCCCTCCCCCTTATACAACTTTCGGTTGAGCGGCGTTGTCCCCACCCCCACCCCATCCTGCTGCTTCTGTTATGCTATTTCCCCTTCCTCTTTGGATTGCGTTTTAACTTTTATTTATTTGTTAAAGTTATTTATGTACTCGTCATTTTCAGTGCCGTTCACACTAACACGAGCTCGTTGGTCTGTTGACTTGTTTTCTGCTTTTGGTTGTTTCGATTGACGACAGTCGGCACGCGGTAGTTTGTCTTCTTCACCCACCCACCCCCCACCCACCCCTCTTTTCTTCTTATTGTCCCCATTGCTTTACCACGTTGCTGCCTTCATCGATCACCACCCCCTACCCCATCTCAGTCTCTCTGCGTGTGTGTGGCACTGCGTGTTCTTAGAGTTGCCATCCGCCTCTTATTGATGTTGATGTTCTTGTTTTCCTTCAGCTGTGTTTGGTATTCGCTTCTCCCTGTTGTTGCTGTTATTGGCTCCACTGATCTTCTCCCACTGCGCCGCGGTTGAAGCTTGCAGCCGGCGAAAGCGAGCACCTCCCTCGCATCCTCATTCGCCTTCACAACTCACATTTCGGCTCTTGTTTGCTTTTAGGCCGCATCCCGGCACCGCGTCCGTGCCTTCATGTCCTTCGCGATGCCCACCGGCAAGGGGGACGAAGGCAGCAGCAGCGGCGATGCAGCCGACGCCACCGGCGACGGTGTCTCACCCCGCGCCCGTCTCCTTGTCCCGCCGCCTGAGCAGCCCTGGACCGTTGCCAATCTCGCCTGCGCCGTCAACGTTCACGCCATGCAAGGCCGAGTGCACCAGCGCAGCAGCAGCGATGCCGGCGGGACAGCCACGACCATCATCTCGTTTCCCTTCACCCTGCCCGGACTGTCAAGCGTGACGAAGCTGCCATCACTGAGTCCGCTGCTCCCTCGTCCAGTTGGCGAAAGGGCATTTGTAGACTCACAACGACGTCACCGCAAACCACAGCCACTTCAGAGCGACAAAGGAGATGGCAATGAAGTCCTGCCGGTGCCTGGGGTGGTGCGAAGCGGCATGATGAACGACAGCAACCTCAGCGCATCCAGCACCTCCAGCACCATCACCACAGAGGCTACCACTACCGACGAAGACGTCGTGCCGTTCTCCTCTCTTCCTCTCGGCCCCGCACCCAACACGTCGCTCCCCACCGCGTCTCTCTCCGGTGTACCTCAGGTAGGTGTGATCTCACCCAACGCCCTGGCAACGGCCGACCTGCAGGGGCACCCCCTCTTCCCCGCGCCTTCAGATGTCGCCGCCACGTGGGACACACAGCACATCGACCTGTCTCCGCAGACGCCGTGCGTGCCCGTGTTTGGCGAGCCTACCGATGCGGGTGTGGTAGAGCACCCTATGACGCTCCTCTGTATGCATAACAGTCACAACAGGGGCAGCAGCATCGTTCGAAGTGGCATCCTGCGCAGCCCCCTGCAGAGCTCCACGCCGACTGCCCCGTCCCTCGCCGACTTATTTGTAGGGCTCCAGCAGCCCCGCCTGCACCGCCTGCCGCGACGAAGCGGTGACGCGGGTGGCCTGTGGCACCTGGCCGGGTGGAATACCGGTAGAAGTGCAAACACCGCACGCAACCATGCAGACGGCAGCACTCTTCCCCCTTCCTCCGTGAATGGGTCCGTCACGCCGCACCTCGCCAGCTCTGAGCAAGATGGAACAAGCCGTGAGGCCTCCACATATGAAGTGGTCGAAGATGACGCCGGTGCCCATACCCCAACCGTCTACCGTAGCCCGCAGCTCCCGCACTGGTGGCGCAGCATCATGACACCGACCATGGGCACACGGGTCTGTCTGCGCCCCTGCACACCTCGTCTAGAGTTTTGGTGGATTGATCGCCTGGGCAGCGAAGCATATGAATTCATTCAAGTGATTCTGAAGCACTCGCTAGAGGGGATGGTGACCCGTGAGAGCGGAGAGTCCGTCGTGGTGGTAGAGTTCTGCATTCCAGCGGAGTATCTGGACCGCACGAGCTTTGCGACATGGCGCCCACAGGCCCCCTCAGCTTCCCAGGCAAGCAGTGCTGCAGCACCAGCGACAGCGCTGTGGAGGGTGGAGAGGGCAGACGGAGGAGATGATGACGACTGTGAAGAGGAGGTGGCAACATCAAAAGGGCCGGCAAAGGTCAACACCCCGCCATACGTAGACCTCTGCGGCAGCACCGTCAACCCCCCTGCTCCCTCTCGCTTGGTCGCCCCAGTCAGCAAAAGCGTGCCCCGCCCACCGATACGCTACACGAACGCCCCCGCGGCCCCGCCGGGCACGGCGCCCCTCGGCCCGCTGTCATCTGTGCAGGCTGGCAACGCGCACCCGGACGCCGCTGAGTACGAGAGCAGCCATCTCACCACCCCCACAGCTATCGTATTACCCAGCGGAGTCCCAAGCGGTCTGGCAGAGGGTCCAGCCACGTTAGCAGTGCCCCACCCGCCAACCGGCGCTGCTCCCACGAATGCAAGGCGGCCTTCGCCTCTCTCCAGCGGTCGTGCTTCGGACGGCGCCGAAATCCCCATCTCGGCTGTTCAGCACCGCCACGCTGATCTCACTCTTTCTTCCCGACCGCCTTCACCGGAAGCTGGCAACGTCTACTCCTCCCTCTCAACGCTGAATCAGAATAGCAGCGTGGTGACCGCGGACGGTGGGCACTCCGATCCCTTCATGGCGGAGCGGCGCCTCTGCGAGGAGCCGCCGCTGACGCGAATTCTGACAACGTCGCCGCTGTACAAAACCCTGCTGATCCATCCAAGCGGCGAGCAGACGGGGATAGACGGCGAGGCGGTGGTGAGGCCCCAGGGCGTGGGGCAGACGTTCCGTCAGAGCGCGTCGCCGTGCCGCTTTTCCACAACCGACGGCCCAGCCATCCCCGTCGTCCACGGCGGCGCTATCCCACCTCCCCCCGCCCCGCTCACACCGTGTGAAGGAGACTACACGCCGGACCTGGGAAACGACAATTTCAACAGCGCAAGCATAGCGGACAGCCGCGACAGCGTCACGGGAGAGGATACCGAACGCAGCTTTACACCGCCCTTTGCGAGCTCGCCACCCCTCGAACAGCAGCGCGGGCGATCGCCGTTGTATAGGCTGCCCACGACTGTGCTTGTTGCGCCTACGCTACCAGACCGAAGTCAGCAAAGCTCGTCGCAGCTGCGTACGTCGGCAAACTTCTTGCAGCAGCAACAGCAGCAACACTTTGCTCATCCGTGTGTGCCTTCGACGGATCGGACTGGGAGCGTGAACAGCAGTGAGAGTGGCAGCAGACAGAGCAGAAGCAATGCATCTCCGTACGCCACTTCGACCTACCGCGATGACCATTTCCTTCTCTGTGTCGATCCTCTTGTCAAATCGGAGGACAGGAGCTGGTCCCCGGAGAGCAGAGCGATGTCTCGCCAGCACTCCCCGTCGTTGGCCTCTAGCTACTACGACCCCTTTTCGCGGAGTAAATCGTACGAGGAGTGGCTGCGCACGAGCAACATCCTGTCCCATGACCCGGCGTTGTGGTCGCTGCGTGCATCATCCGCAGCTGGCGCTGGGAGTGCGGAAGCGGTGAGCGGCAGCTCCGGTCAGATCGCCACCGCCCTCTCGTGGTCCCGTGACCACCCCATCGAGACAGCCAGTGTACTGGAGAAGACCGCCAGTAGCAACGAGATAGACAAAGACACAGCCCATCAGGACGACTCGGTGATCGTGCGGCTCTCACTGCCCTCATCGGTGTGTATTCCGGTCGTTGCCGTACGCCTGCATGCGTTGAAGTTACTGCATCCGCTGCTGCACGCCCTCTCGATCTCCTACACCTCGCAGCATCCTCCCCCGGAAAGCGCGGGTGAAGACGAGATGGAGAGTGCACTGCGCGCCATGGCGAACGTCTCGCCGTTTACGTCAGAGCTGGTCGGTCACACCACCGTACCGGACTATGACACAGCGGTAAAGGTGGTCAGCGACGCCATCCGCATCGTAGAGCAGGAGAAGCTGACCCTGTCCTCACTATCCGCTGAGCTTCCACGGACGGACGCGACGACGGAAGCCGCTGCATCGAATTCCTCCGCGTCAGCCTCCATCGGTGCCGCTCCACAGCCCCTGCAGCCGCGCGATGTGTCAATCCTCTATACCATTCGTAGTCATTTATACTTCCACATGTCGCCGGAGCATCTCTATGACAGCTTAAAGGACGCCGAGAAGGCGCTATCGTGCTGCCCCACGCACGAGCACGTGTGCAACACCTACGAGGTTCTCGCCGCATGCCTCATCAGCTTTGGTCACACCGCACAAGTGGAGCGCTTGGTGGCGCGCCTGCGGCATCGCTGCCGCTTGTGGACTCCGCTTCTCACTCGGCTGAACCGAGTCACCCAGGTGATGGTGTCCTACGGGTCGCTCTTCTTACACCAGCAGCTGAATCCCGCCCTGCTGCGGCGCGGCGGCACACCTGCGCACCCAACGAACCCGCGAGCGTCTTCACAGAACGAGGGGATTTTGCCCTCCCCACTAGACGGTGGCATGTACCTGAGTCGAGAAGCAGTTTTCCCACCGCGCGCAGCGGCAGCGGCCGTCTGCAGCCCCGAGAGGCGCACCGTTCCCCTCGCGGATGTAGGTGCCTGTGACAACCCGAACATTCTCGTATCCTCCACCACCATGCCGTTGGTGGTGATCGGTGGCGGCATTGTTGACCCGCCCCTGCACTGGGGCCGGCAGTCCTCGCAGCAGCACCGCATCGGTAGTGCTACAGTGGCCGGGCAGTCTGCCACGGAGGCGCCACGCACCCTCTCTTACGAAGTCTGCCCGTTACTGCTGGGCTACTACGGAAAGAGTCTGCACCGCCAGCACGAGATCTCCGACAACCCCTACCCGCTCCCGCTGTCGCCGCGCGCGGCGAAACTCTCCTCGTCGCCGAACGGCGGCGGTGCGGTGACGGTGGTGCCCACGAAAAACATCGATGGCATTAAAACACAGCGTCAACGCAACCACAACCACCGAAGTCCCTCTGCTCGCCCGAGCAGCGACGTGTGCCACCGCCGTTTGTTCTTGCTCGAGACGCTCTTCCCCAGTGTTCTGCCGCTGACGGCGGCGAACGGACCGCAGCAGCTCGCGCCCACTCCACGTGTAATCAGCTACCGCGGCTCCGCCACGTCACGCGGCGTACAGAACATGCGCTGTGCGGTCTCGAGCGGAGACGCTGGCGCCGCAACCAGAATCAGCGAGGCCGTCGCAAAGGAAAAGAAAATTAAGCCGCAAGACTTCCTGTACGACAGAGACTCTATGTTTGCCTTGCTGGCGAGTACCACTGAGACGATGATCGCGTACGGCACCATCTCCATGCGTTACTTTGGCCGCCACATACGCCTGTCCGCCACGCGCCGCATTTCCAAAGGGAGCACCATACTGCTAGAGAAGCCGGCGCTGATACTGGCGTTGTGGCCGCTGCCTTACGGGCGGGCGGCTCACCAGGTCGGGACAGAGCCTACCTCTGACGCTTTACCCCCCCAGACGGAGGAAGGATCCGGCAGAAGCACGACGGCAATGAAAAGCAGCGTTGAGGTGGCACAGCGTGCGGTGCCCGACTGCTGTGCGCAGTGTGGGCGTCAGCGGCTGACGCACCCCATCCACTGCCCCGGCAAGTGCGGGCTGGCTTACTGCTCCGAAGCCTGCCGCCGCGAATCGCTGCGGCTGTATCACGTAGTGGAGTGCAGCGGTCTCGCCGACCTGCCGCCCCACCCCGCCACGGCTGCCAGCGGTGTCGATACCGATGACACCGCTGACGCGCGGGTGCGGGGTGCCGTGGCGGCCCTGCAAGTCATCTTCTCCGAGTGGTACGCCTTCATGTACTGCTTTGCTGGCGTGGCCTCGTGCTCACCTCCTGCCACCATCCCTCCCTCCCCGCAGAAATCCGGAAGTCATAGCAGTGCCGGTTGCCCCGCGTCAGCGACGGAAAAGTGCAGCCCACCGCCGATCCTGACCATGACCGGGCAGAGGGCAATGGCGCGACTTGTCGCCATGATGCTATGCGTGGTACTCCCGGTAGAAAGCCTTCCCCAACTCAGAGAGGGCAACGAAGCCTTCATCCAGGCGTGGAAGGAGGAACGGCATGCCATGGTGCGTGCGGTTGCGCGGACTTTGTACTACCGCGGCCTTATGGTGCCCGCCGCCACACACGGCGACCAACGTAACATCTACTGCTCCGGCGTGGACCCGCACCGACTGCTGCTACTGGAGGTGATGCTGCAGCAGCTGTCCGTGCCGTTCTTTGCCGACTTCACCTACCGGTTGCCGTCAACGGTGTGGGAGGCGATGAACGAGTTCCCCTGTGCTGTGCCGCGGAAGGCTACGCCGGCTGGCCGAAACAATGGCCGCCTGAGCAGCTTCTGCGGAGATGGGGGTGGGGACGGGGGTGGTGACGGTGATAAGCCTCTCCGCACCAGATTCGTCCACTCGAGTACCACACGAAGCAACGCCGCCTTTCCTCTCGGAAGTTGCGCGGCCACACCGTCAAAGTCGTTCCCCTCCTCGGGTCAGCGCCACTGGTTTGTCGAGCTGACCATCGCACAGCGCGAGGAACTCATGTGTACGTCGCACCGCATGCTGCAACGCATGCACCGCGTCGTTTGCACAGAGCTGGAAGACGTCTTTGCGCTGCCCCTCAACGCGTCGACACAGAAGGGCGACGACGATGTGACGGCCGGTGCGCCGCAGCGCTGGACCTGCCCTGAGCTCCTGGGCTTCCTCTCCAGCATCCGCGTGTTCGAGGAGTTGCTTGACTTCTGTCTGACAAGCTGCGCAGTGATATACCCCCAGGACGTGGAGCCGGACGCCGGGGCGGCCTTGAGCAGCAGCCACCACAAGACCCATGCGCAAAGTGAAACAGCGAGTGATGGTGGGCTGAACGCTGGCGGCAGTGCGGAGAGGCGATCTAGCGAGGCCGCGTCTCCGGCGGTACCCCTGGCGGTGATCAGCCCATGGTCCTGCCTCGCGGTGGACCTACACCCCATACTGAGCCACGGGGGCAACAGTGTGCTGTACTCCCGCTTCATGGTAGAACATGAGCAGCGGCGGGGCATGATCGCCTACTGCGCGGCAGCGGCTACGCGCCGTGTCCCCGGAAGCGGTGGCTTCAACCCCGGTGCAAGCGGCTACGGCAGCAGTTTAGAGGACGACTCCTTTCTGTCGGTTCACTCCATGGCCTCGGCGTCTGCGGCAGCAATGCTGAACGGCTCGGTGCTGTCGGTTGGCACGGAAGACTCGTACAGATGCGGCACCCCCCGCGAGGACCGGAACATTCAAATGCTCAAAGACGCGGCGAGTCGCAGCTGCGCGAACCTGCAGCTCTCCCTTGCTCACTCCCTGCCTTCAGGCGACATGACGCGGCCACCCATGGTGGCGGTGGTAATGACAGCGAAGAAGAACATTCAACTGGGAGACGTCCTGTGGTGGGAGTCGCTGCACCTTGATGAGTATCTGCACTGTCTTCCTTGATCACGCACGCACGCGCGAGTGAGAAGAGCACTCAGGTGCAGCGGCTATGATGGACCGCTCCCGGCCGCTCTGTACCTGTCCCCCCCCCTCTTCCCGCTGTCTCGTAGCAGTTGTTATTCTTCAGATTGGTAGATGCCTCCTCTTCTCGTTCATTGCTTTTACTTGCTGGCCCGCCTTGCTCTCCGTCCAGCAGCTCCTTCGTAATGGTGGCGGTGGTGGCGGCTGCGTCCCACCCGGGTGAGGAGACTTCGCTATTATTGTTATTATTATTACATTTGATCAAGTGCGTTTCTCTGTGTGTCGACATGTTCCCTCCTGCAACACACATACACGCACTACGCATTCCGGCACGTCCGCGTGCTGTCTGCACCCGGCACCCCTGCACCTCGTCCCCTGTAGGTTGTACGCGTCTGCGCTTCCTTGTCCTCTCTCTATAGATACATCCATACGTTACATACACACTTGCAACATAAATATATATATATATGTGTGTGTATCGTATGCTGGAGGCAGTGTGTGTGTGTGTGTGTGCAGAGGGGGGGAGGAGGGGGGCTGTATAGGAGGTAAGAGGGTTGTGACACGAAGCTCTCGTTGTCCTGCGCGTCGCCCTTCACGCATCTCCCTCCTCTCCGGGTCCCTCACCACACACGTGCACGCGCCATCTCTTTCCTACTCGACCACCTCATCGTTGAGCAGCGGCGCAGATCTATCTCTGCGCAAAAGCCGCTGGTTTCGCTGCTCTCCGTCTTTACTTATTATTTATGATTACTGAAACGCAGCTTGTAGCAACTGCCTTTTGCTTACCTTGACGCGCACGGAGTGTCGACTCGCCCAACATCCATCTTCCGCAACGAAACGCACAAACAGCAAATGCTAAAAACAAAGCCAAGGATTTCTGAGTTTGAGTTGTTGTGACGTGAAGCCCTTGGGTAGACGGAAGGAACGTGGTTTGGGGGGTATGGAGTCGCAGAGTGAAATCAGCTCTCCCTCCCTCTCTCTGCATCATGTGTAGCACCCTTGAAAAGATGGTGATGATGAATGCGTTTGCACAAGTGGACCTGCAAGTTCTCAAAGGCGAGCACCACGGGGGGTGGGGGGAGGACGGATATCTGTTCCTTACCCCGCCCCGCCTCTACTGTGCATGGCAGTCCCCTGATGCCCTCATCGATAGCAGAAGGGCAGGTTGCACTTAGAGGTGCGTGCGCAGGTGCACAGCCACCACCTCCACACTTTAATATCTCTCTCTTGTCCTCTCTTTCTCCTCTTTGTTTTTTGTTAGTCTCTACCCAGCCATGACCCACGTCGCTCCCAAGGCGCTGCACAAACGCCTCAAAGGCACCAACGTGGAGGTGCGTAAAGAAGTAGCGGACGATGACACCGACGTCCACCTCGCCCTTCTCTACTCTATCAGCGCCGACGACGAAACGGAGTTGCGCTGGTTTCACAACGCGCTGCGTCCCGAGCGCAACCTCGTCCACCCGTCGGACGCGTTCCTGCAGGGCATCAAGGCCCTCCGCCCGGCAGCAATTTTCAATACCTTTGACGTGAAAAAGGCGAGGCTGCGTCGCTTGACGAAGCACGAGAGGGACAAGGCGACGGCTATGAAGCGCCGCAAGGAGGAGATGGCGCCGACGGCGGCATACAAAGCCGCGGTGAACCCTCACAAGACACCGCGCACGGGCGGGCAGGCGCCAGTCGAGGAGGTGCGTGTGTTGTCGCGTGGAATGAGTCAGGCGCAGAAGGCGCGCAATCGTGCCCGGGCGGCGCGCAAGGCGGGTAAGGTCAGCAGCGATGACGCGAATAGGCAGAAGACGTACTTTACGAAGTGGAAGAAGCGCAAGCAGGATAAGATTGGGCGGGGTTTGTAGAGCTTGCGTGCATAGGTTGCCCTACCTTATCTTTTTCTTGTACACGCGTTTTGCGACACACGCGACATGGGCTGTTTACCTGGCGCATGCACACCCCTTCACCGCTAAGCGATTAACTGTTGCCACCATTGCAGAAGTTGTTAACTGAGTTGTGCTTAAGTCATTCAGGTAATGAAAGCAAACACAGACCTACTTACCAACCAAACAGCTGAGCTGACGTGTTGCGAGGTCGAGGCCTCCTCGCTCTTTCCACACACGCCGAAACGCATCGGATCTGTTCCTCCTTTCATTTATGCAAAGGCGCGTGAAGCGTCTTGCACTGATTCAAGAGCTCCCTTTCTTATTATTCTTGTTCTCATGATGAGGATTAGGTGGACCCCCTCCATGGCGTTCCTCCACTACACCCACGAGAAGCGATGCAAAGCTGGGCATGTCGCCTCCTATCACCCCTCTGACTTGCCTCTCTCACACCGCTCTCTCTGCCAAGGGTATCCACAGATCATCGAGCCCGTTAGTCCGTTGCCGTTGTGGACGAGCGCGTCGTATTGGCGCATCTGCGGAGGAATCCATCCCAAACGTCTACGCCCTTTCACGTGTAACGAAGCAGTGTACCTGCGGAAGAGGAGGGGGGACCCACGCGCTGAAATTGCTCTCAAAGAACAGGTGAAGACTGCGTTCGATCATGCTTCGCTGGCGTGTCGCTCGCGGCTCGCCGCTCAGCAGCGTAGCGCAGCTGACGCCCCATCGCCAAAAATCCTACGTGCTGAAGTTTCTTCGTGGAAAGCTGCCGGATGACTTGAAGGATTGCGCCGGCGCACTCGGCTGCCTGTACGGCAACCTGCCCGATGTCGACGAGTATCGGCAGTTCGTCGTTCCCCTGCACGTCTTGCAGCAGTATCACCAACTTGGTTTTGCGAAGCTGCCGCGCACCGTGCTTGAGCCAGCACAGGTGGACATCCTTGCGGATGAGGTAAATCAGTTAGCAAACAACGTCGAGCACCACCCCAAGTCGGAGTACCTCTACTCCACCTCCCTCGCAGACCTCACAGGCGGTCCGCTCTTTTATTGTCAGGGCCAGTGGCGCTGCTCGTGGGGCATGCACGACCTCGTCTACCTGCCGACGCTCACCGTGGCGGCGTCACAGGCGTTAGGCAATCGCCTCGTGCGTCTGTGGTACGATGAGGCGTTCATGAAGGAGGCACGCACAGGACCGTGCATTCCGTGGCAGCAGCAGTACCTGCGCTGGCAGCACACCACGCCGGTGAACCACGTCACAATTCTCGTGGCGCTGGACACGCTGAGCAAAGACCGCGGCGCACCCTGCCTCATTCCCGGTAGTCACCGCTGGCGCGAGGGTCAGCTCCTCCCACCGGTGCCCTACGACCCGACGCAGAGCGAGGCGCAGCAGCTGAACACCATTTGGAGCATCACGACCGACGACGAGCAGGAGATGCTGGCCGACACGCCACCGGTCACGGTGGACCTGCGCCGCGGCGAAGCACTCCTCATTCACCCGCTGACCCTCTTCGCCACGCACGGCAACCGATCGCTGAGCGCGGCGCGGTGCTGCTGCGTGCACTACATGGGCGACGAAACCTTTGCCACGATGGACGGCCCGCTACTGCCGCACACGACGCGGTTTCGCGCGGGTGCACGGGTGAGCGGGCCGTACTTCCCGGTGGTATTCGACCCCGCCATGACAGAGGACCTGGTCATGCTAGACGCCGCAAGCGACGGCAGCGCGGGATGAAGCGCGCAGGTAGCGGCACACCGCACGTCACACTTTTGAATTGGACCAAAGAGGCCGCGCTGCTGCGAGGCGGCGGCGGCAACAACTTTTTTTTGTAGCGCATTTTGGTGCGATTTCCCCGCCCGGGGGCCCCCTTCCACAGAAAAGAAAAATCGTGCGCGGCGCAGCGCCCGGGCCCCCCCTCCCCCCGCCGCCACCCCCGCGGGGCGTGGCCACCCCCCCACCCC
>LJSK01000396.1:229-17355 GCA_001299535.1 Leptomonas seymouri
AAAAAAAAAAAAAAAAAAACAGTTGTGACAGCGCCCGTCGCAGTGGTGTATTTCACGAGACAACGCACGGAAGACAACAAAAATAATTTAAAATAAAAATAAATAAACATATAGAGATAGATAGGCAGAATTTAAACAAAGAAAAAAAACGAAGCCGTCAATGGTGCACCCAAGCGCGAGGGGGGGTGAAGGGCTCCATGGTGAGAGGCCCCGTTCACCAACACACCCATATATATCTATATAACATGATTTATTTATTTTTTAGATGTCAGCGGCTCCTCTCGCCCGCCCCTCCTTCGAACTCACTTGCGGAGCGCATTCGCGCTGGCAGCCCCAACAATAGCGGAGGAACCCGCGCCGTTGTTGGCGGCTGCGTTGCCGTTGCGCGCCTCCACCGTGCGGTGCAGCTTGGCGAAAACTGAGTCGAGCATCGGGTAGTGGATGAAGGATGTCTCCCAGAAGTTGTACTTCGGCTCCCGCATCAGCTCCACGAAGGTGTTCAGCACACCCCACGGGTGTGGCTGCACGATGATTGTCTTCTCCGCCAGCACACGCGTGATTTGCTCCTGCACGCAGGTCTGCGTCTGTGCGTCCACTGTGGGCGAGGGCAGGAAGAGGTTCAGCACAACGTTTGAAAAGAAATTGGTCTGAATGTTTGGGTACCGAAGCTGGTTTGCGCAGGCGCCAAGGAGGTAGTAGCGCCGCTTTGTGTTCAGCTTGCTGCATAGGAACCGGTAGCACGCCAGCACGTTCGACTCTGCAAACTGCGGCTGGATGCGCTGGTTGTGCGAGTTCAAGTACACGATAGCCATGTGCTGCACGACTGCATTGATGAGGTTGCGCTTCGCCGTTGGCTCCATCAGCTTCGCCCACACCTCCATCAGTACATCCTCGCGCACCGGAATGTCGTCGTTGCGCACCATCGCCTCTAAGTTCAGCAGCAGCCGCGCATCCATATTCGATATGGAAAAGGTAGACTTGATGCACGTCTCCTGCACACGCGTGTCCAGCTGTTGCAGCATCGCCGGGCTGTTAGAGTCGACGTGCTGGAACGGCTCCGGAAGGCGCTGCTCCGGCGGGAAGGAGCAAAGGACTGTGTTCAGCAGCTGCACACACGACAGTGGGATCGCCTCGCACAGGGGGTAGTGTTGTCCAATGAGGAACTGCGGGTAGTCGTGCAGGAGCACCAGCACCAGCTTGAACACCGTCTTGTAGTACACGAGACCGTTCGGAGAAATGCGGTTGCCCTTGATGAGGAACTTCACGAAGAGCATCGCGCCGTTGAGGAGGTCGGCGTAGTGGTCCCAGGTCGACTCCTGCTGCATAAAGCGTGGGATGAAGAAGCGATGCGACAGGATCTCGATCCATCCGAAAGTGAAGCCCGGGTACTCCAGCGGGTGCACGCGGCGGAGGAAGGCGTGGAAGACCATCGTGAACTCTGTGGACATCGGCCGCGATGTCGAGCTCTCCAGGCGGTGCAGCGAGTAGACCAAGTCGCTCAGCAGACGTACATAGGGCTGCTGCTGGAACACTGGAATGAACTGGGCGTCCGCCGGTAGCTTCCAGTCCGGTGCAGGGCGCACCTTGGCGACGTAGTCGTGGTGCTCCGTCAGAACCCGTGTGACGGCGTCCAGCAGGCGCTTCAGCAGCGTCGTCTCCGCGCGCAGATCGTGCGAGGCCTCGTTGCGCAACGAGCAACATTGCAGTAGCACCATCACCAGCTCCACAAAGCCGTCGCACATCACGAAGCACTTGGCGGTGTACGGCGTGCGGTAGCCCGGCGGGCCGCCGGGGCGGGTGCCGACGAGGACCTCATCCGTAACGGTGCCGTCCGCACGCTCCACCGCAAGCATTGTATTCGCATAGTATTCCACACAGTAGCGGACGCCGAGGCCGAGAAAGGCGTGCAGGTGCACTGTGTCCAGCATGCGCTTCTGTTGTAGCGTCTTCACGAACTCAACGGACGGGATGCGGCGCTCCGTGTAGCGGTGGCTCTTCTGCGACCACACGCTGATCCAGTAGTTCATCAGCTGCTCCACATCCTTGTGGAAAGCCTCGTCCTCGTCGGCGCCAACGCTGAAGCACGGCACGACGAGCTTCGTGACGTTGGCGGGCACGATCCGGCTCAGCGGCGGCTCCGTGACGTATGAGGGAAACGTGTGCGCCGGGGCAGTCGGGGCCGGGGCGCGGGTGCGGGTGCGTGCGATAGTGTCGAGCGCCGACAGGGTGCGGCGCATGTCCTTCGACGCCACTAGCTTCTCTTTAATGATAACATCCGTGATGATGTCGCCGGCGAAGGTGACGTAGGTAGACGTGCCCGTCGCGAGCGCCTTCGCGAGCGCCTCGTCGAAGCGGCTGCAATTTACGATCTTAATTCGAATCAGATCGGCCATCAGTTTCGGAAAGGAAAAGCAGTGCTCGCTGTGCAGAAGAAGACGCGTGAATTCCTCTGGCACAGCCTCGCCGCCGCGCTCGCGGCACCGCAGCAAGATGTGCACGTACAGCTGGTGCATGCTCGCCGACACACGCAGCACCTCCTGTCTCCAGGCCGGATCATCCTCGGAGGGGTTCTGCGTACCGTCGGGGTTGGCAGCACCGGCAGCAGCAGCAGCATTGGCGCCAACGCCGCCATGCTGGTTGTCGCTGTTGCTGTTGGCACTCGCGTTTGCCTTCTTGTGCAGCCGCTCTGTCGACACAGCGATAGAGCGGAGACGGTTGAACAGCGGGCTCAGATACAGCACGGCCGTCTCGGGCGACACCAGGCTCAGCAGACGGGTAAGGTGCTGACGAATGGCAGACTGTGGCTCGTCGTTGGGGCCGTTGGCCGCTGCCTCCGCGGAGACCGCCTCCAGCTGCGCAAAGTTCAGCGCGGGGGCGTTGCCGCCCGCCCGATACCGCGACACCGCCTCCTCCAAGCTGTGCAGCACCGTTGTGAAGACAGCGACCGGCGGAACGCATGTGTAGAAGTCGTCGTACACCTGACGTTGCGGGGTCGGCATGCGGCCTGTCGGCACCAGGGCATCGCCCATCACGCGGAGCAGCTCGGCTGCCTCGACCTGGTCGGCTGGCAGCGGCAGCGGCTCCCCGGTGGCGAAGGTGCTCGCCTTCTCACGGGCCACCTCGAAGAGGCTACGGCTCGTCGCCATGGCCGCCTCCTCACCCACGCTATACTCCACCGCACGCATGCACAACTCCTGGTTCAACGCCACGACGGCGGCCCGCATGGCAGGCTTGAGCTCCTGCGGCGTCATCGGCTCGAACAAGCGCTCCCCCAGGTTGGCGAAGGCGCGCTTCAGCAGCATGGGCAGCTCCTCCCGCACCATCACATAGCTCAGGCTCGAGGCGAGGGAGCGAGCCATGCCGTCGCCGGCCACGAGGATGTCGTCCGGGAAAGGGTCACGCGCGTAGTCCTTCAGCACCAGCCGCTCCGTCGTGCGGGTGGCGATGGCCACGCTGCGTTGCATGCAGTAATTCACCGCGTCGTCCACAACAGACTGCAGTGTCGCGGCGATCTGCGGACGGGCATGTGCCAGGCGAAACGCCATGGCATCGGCGAAGGCATCACCACTGGGGAGGTGCACAGTTTCGGGTGTAATGAGCACCGCTGGGCGGATGGGGCGGTTCAGCAGCGACATCATCCGGTCGTAGTCAGACGGCGCGCTCGGCGACTTGTCCTTAGGCTGGAAGGGCTCCGCGTTCGCCTGAAGCGGTCTGGCACTGCTGCGCAGCAACGACGATGATGCGGGCTGCGACTGTGGCTGTGGCTGCGGCTGCGGCTGCGCCATCGGTGCGGCCGTGGCCATGCCGGTGTCGTCGTCGTCGATGCGGAAGTCAGGACTCTTGCTGACGTCAATCTGTTTGTACACGTCGATGAGGTGCTTCTCCGTCGTCGAGTGCGATGGGTGTCGCATCATGTACTGCACAACGTCCTCTAGCGTCTGATCGAGCGCCTTCAGCAGCAGTTCGAGCTCGAAGCGCAGGGTCACTCGAAGGTGAGGCAGGTTGTACATCTCCATCAGTAGCACCAGCTGCGCCATCGTCCACGGGTTCGGTGGGCAGAAGAAACGTGACTTGGAGCAGCTCATCAGCACACGCGTCATGAGCGACACCACAGGCACGAGGCGGCCCTCACGCATGCCCTCGCATAGGAGCTCTTTGAAGTTGAGGTCCCGTCGTAGGATGGGGATGTTCTTCTCTAGCGTGATGCTACCGAGCCAAGAGCCCAGATTGCGGAGCAGAATACGCTCGTTGCTGTCAATGCTGATCTTTTTCGAGGCGAGCAGGCGGTGCACGGCGCCGATGGTGGCCTTCCGCAGGGCCTGGTCCAGGTCCTTCGAATGCAGCTTTGTGATGAGGTCGATGTACATGCTGTGGTAGTTGGGCTCTAGTGCGGCACGCTTGACGACGAGGTAGTCGGCGAAGTACTCGTAGTACTCAGGACGCAGCAGCTGCGACAGCTCCGTTGCGTTATTATCGAGGTTGCGCACATCCGTGTTGCCAATCAGAAAGTTGATCTGCTCCTGAATAACGCGTGGCGGGGCCGTAACGTTAACGTTGGTGACGAGGGTGCCAATGTCTAGCGTGTGCAGCTTCGCCGCAGCCGTTTCTGCGAACTTCTTCGACTGCGACGATGCCGACGTAACGATGGCAGGGTCGATCGTGGAGAGCACCCTGTTGGGCGAGTTCGGCTGCCGCGGCGACGTCGCCGAGGTCGGCGACCCCTCGCCCGCCTCGGCGCCGTTGTTGCGTGCGGCCTCCTCCTCTGGCTTAATACCGCGGTAGATGGCCGCCTTGATGCCGGGCACGCGGAAGTCAAGGTCGCGCAGATGGCGCAACGCACGACCAACGCTAGGCCAGTCCGGCAGCCGTGACTTCACCTGCTCGACGGCAATGATGCCGTACTCCTCTGTGGCGTAGTTGCCTGGTTTGGCCAGCGCTGGCAGCAGCACGCCCCAGGCCCGCTGCACTTGGTTCGGCGGCAGGAGATCCTTGGCGAGCATCTGCCCGTACAGCTCTGCGAACAGCTGCAGCTCCTTCCGGGGGTAATAGGCAATCGCAGAGGTTTCGTCGAACATGATGCTGATGATGCACGCGTACAGCTGCTTGTCCCGCGGCACCGTGCTCTTGAGCAAGCGCTCCATCGTCGCGATTGCAGCAGCGGTGCTACCAGCAGCGTACATCTTCTTGAAGAACTCCGTCGCCTCGTTCTCCACGTCCTCAGGAAAGAGGGAGTCGGTGGAGGCCAGAAGCGTCTTGGCGCAGTCCGTCACGCTCTTCAGGACCTCCCGCAGCGGCGAGGCGAGCAGCGCGTTGAGGGCCGCCGTGGCGCTGGCCACGTAGACCTGCTTCTCCTGCAGCGCCTCCGCTACCTCCACCACGTTAATCGCCACGGCAAACCGATTCTCCGTCGAGCTGGCACGGAAGTGCAGCTTGCCCTCCAGTGCGCGCTGCAGCCACTTGTCGCTCGGCTCGCCGGCCTCGTCCATGCACATTGCCACGGCTGTGACAAGGCGGGGGCTGCCACTCTCCGTCAAGACGCGCTTCGCGACGGACTTGCACTTGAGCACCATCTGCACCACATCCACCGTGCGCTCCGGCGCCGTTTCTGTAAGCTCCGACAGCACACCGATGACTGCGTCCAGCCGGCCGCGCTTCTCCATCTCCGGTACGATGTGCTGTGCCACCGGGTCCAGAGAAGGGCAGTGGGACTTCAGCAGGTGCTTCACGCAGACGAGGTGCTTGATGGTGCCGGTGTGGTTGCCGGTCAGCAAGTTGAACAGAAAGAGCAGCGGCAGCTTCTCCGCGGCTGGGCGAAACACGTCGTGGTCGAACTCCTTGTCGTGACTCGCTACGTGCACAGCAGCCTCCATGAACGCTGCGGAACGCCACAGTTCGATCTCCGGCGCCGTCACACCGGGCGGCTTCATTGCCGGTAGCAGCTCAGACGGCGCGTCCATCGTAAGCGGCTTACGGCTCGCCTTGTCGGGATGTCGAAGAATGTACTCGAGCAGGGTGCGCTGGCGCATCGTGTTTGTCCAGCAGCCAAGGAAGAGAGCAGCTGACGGGTACTCGTTGTCGACTTGGAAGCGGTGATAGGCATCGAAGATGACGGAGATGTGCTTCACGCGGAACGGCTCGCCTTCAGGCTGATCCAGCAGACGCATCACAAGATCCCAATCGAAGGACTTCTTCGCACTGCCCTCGCACAGCGCGTCGAGCAGCGGCATCGCGTTCACCAGGGTGGCGGTACCCATGCTCTTCGGCGAGCTCTTGCCCGAGGCGGTCATGAGGGAGGCATAGGTGTTGCTGTCGTTTGTCGCGGTCACCCCTGACGAAAAGAAGGCGAGCACCTCAGCCGCGTCACGCTCCGTGAAGGAGTGCGGGAAGGTGCTGAGCAGCTCACGCGAGTCAGCTAACGTTGTCACACAGCCAAGACCCAACTCACGGAGAATGCCAGCGACGCTGACGCGCGACTTTGCCGCCGTCTTTGGCTTCGGTAGCATGGTGGTATGGCACACGCTCGCCAGCTGGCTGTCCAGCTTCGCCGGGGCAAGCCCGACCTGGCGTGACAGCAGCGCCGCAGCCCGCACACCGCCATCGTCCTCCTTGAGGGCGGCCTGCGGCACGTTGAAGTCCTCTAGTACGTCTGTAGCGGCGGCCTTCACCATGGCGTTGCCGCCTAGCACGAGAGCCATGGCCATCTGCATCTGCTTCATCGGGGTCAACTTCAGGTCATTTGCCATGAGCGCCGTGAGGGAATTCTTCGTCAGCGTGGACGCGCTCCCGTCCAGCGCGCAGGCAACCAGCGTCAACCCATTAGGCTTCCCCAGTGCGTCATTCACCAGCTTCGCGGCCAGCAACACGCGCTCATCGCTGCGGTTGGACAGCAGTGCGGTGCATGCACACTTCACCGTGTAGCGGTGGAACTCGACGGAGCGGGCGCAGAACTGCTCAAGCGTGGTGAGGGTAGTCTGCACGGTGTTCTTCGAGACGGCGCCGAGGATGAAGCGAATTGCCTCCCCCTGCGCGCTCGCAATATCCTCCACGCGATCGTACAACATCCTTTTCACTTGTTTTACAATTCGGGAGAACCGTAGAATAGAGGGCGAGGGATGTACGAAACGAGATGAAAACGAAGACGCGGAAGACCTACACTCTATGAAGAATAAAATATGAGTGTTACTATCCTTCAATCACAAAGCCAAACACTTAACTTCTCTTGATACTCCCGTGACGCCCGCTTGAGTGAACCGGGGGCTGGGGGTGCGGCCTCCTGTCAACTCGTGCGTAGAAGCGAAGGCGGAGAGGGCTGGAAGAATACAGAAAGCAAAGAGAGCGGCAGTTGAACTCTGCGTTGAATCTTTCGAAGCAAAACAAAAAAAAAAACTAACGGATCCAAGCGACAAAAGAAACAAAGAAACAAAGCGCTAACACAACGGAGAAAACAAAAATAAGAAATTAAAAAGAAAAAACAACAAAATAAAAAAAAAACGACAACGACAACGGCAACGACAACAAAGACCGAGATGTAAAAGAAGAGTTTAGTGTACTGCACACTGCTGGCCTCTTCTTCTGTTCAACGATTACCAATTAAGAGCTACGAAGAGTTCACGGCGCCGTGAAAGGAAGGGGGGGGGAATCAGTTTCACCGCATTTAATTTATGTGAACGTCGGCGTACGCATCCATTCCCCAATGAATGTGTGTGTATGTGTGGGTGGGTGGGTGAGCGTGAACAGCGTAGAACCGGTGCGGAGTGCACACGCACGGCACGCGAGTGTGCGAAGCAAAGAGGCAGGGGAAAGGAGAGGCACAGGTGAGCACAAATGTACAACTCGGGCGTGAGAGCGCACTGCATGTATTACAGCATCATGGGGGAAACTAGCAACGCAAGGGGGAGGACTCCTCTTCCTTCACCGCATGGGCACGGGGAGCGGGAAGTTCATTGACAGGAAGGAGCACGTGCACTCTATGCGCAGCGACATCCGACAAGGCGATGCCGCTGCCGTTGAGAGCAGTGGGGCATCCTTTCGCATCGCTTTGTTAAAGCACTTATTGTTCGTTTAGTGTGTCTTCGTAGCAGACGAAGGCGTTTCCCGTCGATGAAGTGCTTGCCAGCTGAAGCATCGAGGACGCAGCAGTTAGAAACGCGGCCAGACAAGAGCAAAGCACAACAGCAAAGGAGGTCAGACTCAGCATGCACAACACAAAAGAGAAGCAAGCAGTGCTTATGCAGGTGTGTGTGAGCAACAAAAAAGAAAGAATACAGAAGAAAAGGAAGAAGAGAGATTCCAAGAGCATTGCAGAGAAATAAATAATTAACTAATTAATTATAGACATGCACATACATGCATATATATATATAGTTGTAGGGATACAGTAGTAGCAACAAAAAAACAAGAAATAGGGGATAAGGGGGAAGTCCACCAATGCAAGGAGAACCACCATCGATCAGCACACTGCCATAAAAAAAAAAAAAATTGTCGGCTGAATAGGAGAATCCGTGCGGAGTACGTACGCTGCACTTCATCTTTCTCTTCTTTCGCCTTGAAGGAGACGCGCGCCCGAGCGCCACTTACATCCTTTTAAAAATGGCTTGGGTGGATGCGTAGATTGAGAAATTTCCTAGCTTTCTTAGTGGAACGCTGAGCAGCGGCAAGCCACCGGTGACTGACAACACTACCACCGATGTGCCCTTCAACCCCACTTGCTAGCTCCCTCCTGTGCCATGTTTCACAGCCTTCAGGCGCCCCCAACGCGTTGTGTACTTGAAAGAGCCAAGGAAATGAAGAAGATACGAAAAGAGAGTTTGATCGCGCAACCAGTGCAGAGCACCTCACGACGGGCGCGCCTGTGCACCCACACACTCCCCCTACTCCATCGCCCCGTAGCCCTGGGCGCAGCTCACTGCTTCTTCCTCGCTCAGTACGCCCGCATCGAAGTCGAGGCCGCTGATGACGTTGGTGCACACGATGGAAATGCTCCTGCACGCAGCCACCCCGGCCCGGCGCTGGACAGACGGCCTTCTCCAGGGACAGCATGAGGTAATCTATGGAATGCCAGGGCTGCACAGCCAGGTAGAGCGTGCCCTCGATGGGCGAATCGCCAGGAGTGTTGCAGGCACGCCGCGCACCGTCCCGCTCGCAAACGTGGCATCGTCCTTCAGCATCTTGATACGATCACACAGGGAAACGTTTCGCGTTGCCTGTTGAAAGAAAATGAAAAAAAGAAAACAGACGGGGAAAGGAGAGTGACGACCGCAAGAAGAACGGATGGGGGGAGCGAACAGCGGAGCGGAAGCGAGTATGGAGGCCTTCATTTCATGGGATATGCAGAAGAAAGAAATTTAGCGTTGTGCGTGCAGTGTGCGGCAACGTGCCGAAGAGGGGGAGGGGGGATCAGTACGACACGAAAATAGGAAATAGAAAAACAAGCCAACGAAAGAAGCGTTCATAACAAAAAAAAAAAGGCATAAGTGATGTCCAGCTTACATGCACCTGCTGTGGCGGCATTGTCTTCATTCGTATGGTAGATCAAAATTTGCAAGCATAGCTGGCGCCGCATCGGCGATACTTCATGTAGAGGCTGGTTAAACGCCTTAGGCTGGAACAGTCCTCGTGCCAACCGCAGTTTGTGGTATTACCTCTGCCGTAGCCAGCTTAATTCGTGTTGTTAACGACTACAGGAAGTTGTAAAAACATGAGTTGTACAAGCAGCTATGTAACACTCAGCAAATACACAACGCAATGCACGATTTAAAATAAAAAAAAGGGCTTGGAAACGTCAGCGAAGACGGCGACACAAAAGTTGCTTCTTCTTTTGAGTAGCAGGAGAAGTGAAGGCCGCGTGTGCGCACCTCCCGTTGTATTCTGCGTAATTGTGACTGTTCACCAACACCGCCACCCTTTTTTCTCTCAGCAGCAGCCACTTGCGGCTTTGTTATTCGAATCCGCAGCCAAACCGCCATCCGCCGGATCGTTGAGCGTGATGGGCTGGCCTCGGCTGCCGCCTCCACTCGTGCCGTAGCGGTGAGCACGGGGCGGCGTCACACCGCCGTAGACGCGCCCCTCCGCGGGCGAGCTTTGACCGGGCATCGCAGTTTCGCCGTCTTCCGTCACGACCATCAGCCCTCGCCGAGGACGCGACCGTGATGAGGTGCGGCCGCTACCACCGCAGCCCGCTACCTCACGACTCCGCACAATCCGTGTCGCCATGACACTGAAGACCTCATCTACATTTCTGCCTGTCTTGGCGCTGGCGAAGAGGTGCGCGGCGCCCAACTCGGCAGCCACGGCGGCCCCCTCGCCCTCCGCCACCTCCTGCTCTGAGGGAGGCGTGTCCGCCTTGTTGCCGCACAGTACGAGCTGGATGTTTCCCTCCCCCACCACGGCGTAGAGCTCCTTGGCCCACGTGCGCACCTTCCGCAGGGTGTCGGCATCAGTAACGTCATACACGATGATGGCGCCGTCCGCGCTGCGGTAGTACATCGGGGCCAAGGCGTGGAAGCGCTCCTGCCCTGCTGTGTCCCACAGAGCTAAGTTCACCTCACTCATGGCCCCCGGTGCACCGCTCGGGTCGTTGATGGGTACCGCCTTGGAGCTGTACATGCTCGCCTGCACGGTGCTCGCCTCCTTTTCATCGAAGGTGTTGTTCACGTAACGGGAGATCAACGATGTTTTGCCCACACGCCCTTCGCCTAGAAGCACTACCTTAAACGCTAACGCACTCATCCGCCTTCTTCACTCAGGGGAGGATCGTCGTTGTATGGATACGGTACCGTCCAGTGGATGCACGTGTCCCCCCTTTTTTAAAAAAAGGTCCTCGGTGCGTCTCACCCGAAAGGGCCTCTGCGCTCTTTGACGTGGTCTCCCGTTGACGCCTGAGATGGCTCGGCCTTAGCCGTGCTTCTGTACGTCTGTGTAGACGAAAGTAATGTGGCACAGATACCGCCGCTCCTCGGATTGGGAAAGGCGAGAGAAATCCTCAAGAATGCAGATGTCGAGAACGAAATACAAAACAATGATAATAATTAAGCAAAAAGCAGAGCGCCGGTGTTGGTGAGCGTGAGCCCACGAAGAGTTCGATAACAGCAGCAACAGAAGGTGGTAAAGGGCAAAGAACAAAGCAAAAAGAAGGAATGCGGTAAACGAGTCGGCTTGTCTGTGTCTGTGTCTGTCTGTGTGTCTCTCGAGCCCCTTGGCACATTGAAGACGAGCGAGTGGGTGTGCACCACACGGGGCCCGCCCTGCCACGCCATAAAGATCCCACAAACCCGCGTTGCGCCGCTTCTTTTGAAGCAAGGCACAACAAATCTTCTTTGGTTCCTCTTGTTCTTGTTGTTTGTGCGTTTTTGTCGCTCCTTCGGTAGGCACGACAGCTCTTCTCTGTATAAGCTGGAACCGGGTGTGCCCGGTGTGTGCGTGGGTGTACCAACACCAAGCTTTCCCTAGTGCACCACCACCCCACCCCACCTTGTCCTTCAAGAAGGCGAAGCAACGCATCTACTTTTCAGTGCGTCTTCCCTGGGACAATGGGTGTAGCCATGCGGAAACCAAACTGGTGGTGGAGTGTCTCGAGCATCTTCTTGCAGTGTGCTACTCGCACCTCTGTCTGCGCCTGCACACCCAACTCGGCATCCAGCGCCTTCTCCCAGATCTGAAGACGCTCTAGCTCTAGCCGGGCGGACGTCGTAGAGCCTGCAGCCGGTTCACCCACCTCCATCAACTGCAGCTCCGCCGTGCTCAGCGTCACAGGGCCGTAGGCCTCCTCTTCTGCGTGCAACTGGGCAAACATGGCCGCCGCATTGGTGACCAGGCCCATAGACGGCAGCACCACACGAATCGGGGGCACCTCGACATCGGTATCCGCGTCGGCCATACGTCGGCTATTGGCGGACTCCTCGACAAACTTCGCATCACTGCGTAGCGGACTGCGTGACGAACTGCGTTGGCGCCGCTGCTGCCTCTCGTAGCACAGCACCGCCAGCTCCGCAGCGAGCGCAGCCTGCAAGGAGTAGCGAGACCTCATGTTCTCTCGCACACGCGCCTCTTGTATTTCCTGCGCCTCCGTGTCCCGCACAAAGCGCAGATTTTCCGGTTGGATTGTTTGCGGCGCCACGCGGCTGCGTCGCAGCAGCCGCCTCCACGTCTCCCGCAACGAAGCGCGCGACTGCGTTGCACGGAAGGTTGAGAGGGACTGCGCGAGAGCTTCCGCCGAGGTCGGGAGCGAAGACGTGGCGGGCTGTGGCAGCGTGCCACGGAGCACCGCGCGACGCCACCGATCAGGCGCCGCGCTCGTGGGCGTCTCCGCGTTCTTGCGCTGTTGCCAAAGGCTCCTCTTCGCATCCCCACCCTCCGCCTTGTTCTGGTCGACAACCCCGCTTAGCCACGTTGCATCGTCCTCCTCTAGCGCAAGCAGCACCTCCTCTGCCGGCACGCCCGACTCTTCGTAGCGCAAAAGGAAAGCCACGAGTGCGCCAGCATTAACCAAGCTCTCCGCTGCAGCCTGCAGGCGGCACTCCGCTCCCTGAACGTACTTGAGGCCAGCCATGGCCTCCTCGTACAGGTCGTGATACTCCGTTCGGCACAGCTGCGCATCCAGCGGGGAGTGAAGTCCGAGAGCTACAGTTTGCTCAGCTTGGCGCTGCAGTGCGTGGTACAGACGATTCAAAGAAAGGCTAATGAGCCGTTGCACGGCCATGAGGCGCCGCACCTGCGGTGTCGCGGACTCGGTAGGTGACTCGTGTGGCGCCGATCGCCCCAGACAACGCTCTAGCTGGGCGAGTCGGAGGTGGATGGCACTCTT
The DNA here is from genome assembly GCA_001299535.1 of Leptomonas seymouri. NCBI lineage: Eukaryota > Euglenozoa > Kinetoplastea > Trypanosomatida > Trypanosomatidae > Leptomonas > Leptomonas seymouri. Next base: position 13,032 of record LJSK01000396.1, read on the forward strand.
CTCATCGAAACTCACGGGAGGCCACACCGAGGCATCATTCAAGTGGTAGAGCAAGCGCTCTCGGGTCTGTGCGTGCCGGCACGCCGAGGCTGTGGTGTGAGCTTCTGCAGATCCCTTCATTGAGCCGCGCCAAAACGAGTCCTCCACGTGATATTGAAGCAGGAAGCCATATCGTCGGCTCAGCTCTACATACTCGGCCACAGCCAGCAACCTGTACTGCTGCGTCAGCCACAACAGGGCAAGAAGCAGCTCAAACGGCGAGGCCGAAAAGGGTGTTTGAAGGTAGAAGGCGTCGCGACGGTACCCAACCTGCGCGAGACAGCGCAACGTGAAGTACCAGTCTGACACGGGGAGCGGAGCGCGCAGCCGACCTCCGTAGAGGTCCAGCGGCGGCGCGGGCCTCTCCGAGCCGGCATCGTGGCCACGTAGACGATGCGATTCGCTGCCTTCCCCCTCTCCTTTCCTTGCGCGGGCGCGGTAGGGCGGACCGCCTGCCCACAGGTGACTGTCCGACGGGAGTGGATCTCGCGCACAACGTGCCGCGCGCTCCTCCTCCGACTCCCCGGGCACCCGCCAAGTAAACCGCACCGGCGCCTCACGCTCGACAGACCGCTTGTCACCGCCCTCACTGTCGTCCACGGAGGAGGAAGAGGGGAAGACAACTTCATACGCGTCCTCCGGGCCACCCGTGCACACCTCCCTCTCTTTGTCAGACAGCGAACTACGGCGGCGGTGTGTGTCCAGCACCGTCACGCAGTAAAACACAGCGTTGAAGAGAACACGCCAGAGCCCATTGCGCATGAGCGCGGTGTACTCTGCAAGCTTTTCGCTCGACACCATCGAGGATTCATCGCAAAATAAGCCCAGAAAATCCTCCAGCGAAAGCAAGAAGGCCTCGACATCGTGTGGGTCCGACGGGTCTTGCTGCGCAGAGCTGCCCACAGACTGCACTTCCCGTGCGGCAGAGGAGTCTCCGCTTTCGCTGTCCACGTCGCTGTTGGCTTCGCTTTCGTTGGGTCGCATCTCGAAGAAGCCCATGGAAGCCCAGACGAAAATAGCCGTGTTCATCACCCCTGCCACGCCAGACCCGGACAAGGCAGCTGGAAGCGTCACAGTGCATCGTCCCTGTTGTTGTCGCGACTGCCTGTGCGCGGGCATGGGCGACTCCCCCATCGTGCCGACTGTGGCACGGTGTGCGAAAGAAGGAGAAGTGTCTGAAGCAGCCAGACGATGTGAGTGCGCGGTGCGAGAGGGACCCCGTTGCCTATCTTCTGTCTGCATGCTTTCTTCCCCCGCTTCTGAGGAGCACGCAGAGCCACTTGACGTCCCTCCATCGCAGTCCTGCTTTTCGCTGCCCCCCATGTGTAGCCGTGTAGTTGTCGTCCATCTAGCAGCGGTATCAGGCAACGCAGGTGAGGGAGCGGGAGACTGCTTCTCACGTTCTCTTTCATTTGAGCACCCCTCGGGGCACAGCTCGCGCTTGCCCTCCGCTGGAATCTGGTACTGCTGATACAGGGTCGCCAACCGATCTACTGATGACGTGGGCTTGGACGGGAGCTGTCGTGACGGCTGTGCCGAGCTCGACACGGAGTCCCTCGCCTCGCACTGCTCATATACAGCGGGGGTTGAAGAAGACTTGACGGTCGCCTTCTTGAGCTGCCCACGAGACGAGAAAGGCGGTAAAGCGGAGAACGACGCAGTCGTGGATCCACCCTGTGCATCGGTAGGCGCTGGTGCGTCCACCCCCCCTTTTCCACTGTAAGCTGCTGGTGGTGCGTGAAGAGGGGTGAGGTGTACGGTGGGCGAGCTCCCGCCCCTGAACTGCACCCTCGGTAAGGACGGCGGCTGTCCCTTTTCAGTCCACGACGCCATGGATGCTGTTTCGCTCGTGTCGTCATCGTATGGTTGAAGCAGCTGAAGGGGGCGCTGAGAAAGACCAGAGGGCCGCCTCATCGTCTTGGCAATATGTTTAGGGCAAACGCTGCAATGATCAACGATGGAAAGACCAAAATGCCGCTGCAGATAATAATAAATAATAATAATAAAAAGGGGGGTGGGCAGTGGATCGTTATGTGCCGGGGTGGGAAGGGTCTCTCCGCGGCTTACGCAGACCTTCTCTAGGGCGAAGGATATCGTGCACCTTTACGGCTCGAGTCCTCAAAAAGGCGGAAAGAACGGGGAGGAGGTGGCAAAGGATACACACGTGGGAAATGCGTGCTGCTGCAGGTTATGTCGACGTGCAAGCCACTGCCGTGAGCTCCTAAAAATTGGAATGCACTGCAAACAACGCAGCACGAGCCAGCGTGATTGACTTGAATGTGCTTTCGTGCCCGCCTGTTGCTGTTTCTTTGCTTCTCTGACACTTTCTATTCCTTGGGCTCACCCATTTGGGTTGCGTGGTGGAGAACACTAAAAAAAAAGAGAGAGAAGACAGCAGAGAAGCGTGCACGTTTCAAGGCGTTCTCGTATTTCAATCGATGTGGCACCTCCGCTACTGCGCGAGACTCTAATAAGCGTAATCCTAGTGACAAACCTGCGCTAAAATCTGGCACATTGGCAAGCTCAGCCAGCGAACTGTGTCTGTGTTACCCCGCACTAATCCCACGACGCTCGTTGTAGGCTTCCGCGGGTCCTTCGAGGCACCCCACCCTACATGGCCCCGCATTGTCCTTTCCCTTCGAGGAAGCACAATGGAGCACCTACACAACCTTGCCTCTCTTCTAGAAGAGAAAGACAGGCGCGTCCCTGTGAGCCCTACCTTCTCTGTACCTTGGCATTACAATGCTTTAACGACTGTTACATTGATAAATAAATAAATAAATAAATAAGCCGATAAAAAAACATAAGTAGTCAATACACAATATTATTCTTGAAAAAAAATCATTATTTTGTAGCTGGTAGGTGGCACACAGGCGCGTGTGCAGTCTGGTCGGCATTGTCACTGTAGAGAGAGATACTGCTTGTGCGTTTGTGCGTGTGTCTGCTTTGCACCGATTCCGTCCATCTCTTACGCGATTTCATTAATTAATGTGTATGTGCGACAACACCACAAAAAAAAAGGAAAGGAGTGCAGCACGTCATACCGGCTTCATTGGGAAACAACACAGCAGCAATCTGTGTTGCTGTTATTTTTCATTTCCGGTGAAAGGAGTTTTTGTGTCTGTTGTGTTTTGAATATCGTTAACATGGCAAAAAAAAAGAAGATTGAGACGACCCTAACGTGGCTCGCGAACAAGGTACCCGTAAGCTCACTCTAACCCATGGTGGCTTTGTTGTTGCTATGTGTGCGTGGGGGGGGGGAAGGGGGGGCCCTTATCTCTTTAACGAGCACTTGACTCTGTGTGGCACAAAGAAAAAAAACTGGGATTGCTTACCTTCCTTCCTTGTTTCATCATGCACTGCCTTGTCGAGCCCATTGTGTGGTGATGTCCCGTTGCTCGAGACTATTTCCGGTGACGAGAACAATGTCAGGTAAGACGTGACAATGACCAAGAATGTACGCACATCATGCGTCTGTGGGATTAAAAAGAAAAAAGAAAATAAAAGAAAGCAGTTTCAAAGCCGGCAAAGAAAAAAGAAAAAAAAAAGAGAGAGAACGCCGCTCTCGCTGGCAGTTCTCAGTCACCTAAAGCAGCTATTAAAACTAAAATCAATATACTGACCATTGCCAAAAACGCACATGCAGTGCGCACACGCGGCCGTGTGTAATTGGGCCATGGAGAACGGACGGAGGCTGGGAATGCATGAATAAAAAGCAGGTTAGCCCCAGCGGTGCAGCACCTCACCCATCGATTTTGGCGAACACAATAAAAGAGTAACAACAGTTGATGCTTCGTAAAAGCAAACGGAGCATGCAACACCAGCTGAAGCGATGCCAATGTGCACATGGAAGACACGGAGAACAGCGCATCAGCCAAACTTGCCAACATTCAAAACATGATCGATAGAATTATGGCCGCAAAGCCAAATGGGAGCCCATTTTTGGTGGGTGCCGGAGCAATGACAACGAAACCGAGAACAAACAGGCAGACGAAAAAAAAAGAAGACCTAGAATATGGGAGAAGGAAAAGATTTTGTTGTTTTTAAGTAACAATGGAGACTGCTGTGAGACTTTCGACGAGAACGCAAAGTTAGACCAACAGAAGTGAAGCTTCAGAATAAAACTCGGGTCCACCAAGCACACCGATGAGAAATCAAAATAAAAAAAAAGAAAGTAAGCAAGGAGGAGAAATCACACACACTGTCTGAAAGCAGTTAGCTATCTAGGCGAATATGCTCATGCACAGAACAGCAAAGGCGTAAAGAAAAAAAAAAGAAAAAGAAA
>LJSK01000397.1:6778-17355 GCA_001299535.1 Leptomonas seymouri
ATATATATATATATATAGGGGTGATGGTGAAAAAAGCAAGATGCTGCTGCTGAGCGTGATGCGGTGGCTCGTGGAACGCCGACACGCAATACACACACACACACACACACACACACACACACACACCACAACGCAGCACGCCGCCGCCCGATTCTACCGCGGTGTCGACAGTCTCCGTCTTGACACACGCGTTTCGCAGCAAGACAAAGAGCAGTTCCGAAGTGCAGTGGCCACACTGGTAGTAGGAGCCGCAACCGGGGGGGAACCTTCAGCTTCGTATTGGATTATGTGCTTGAGGTCTTCCTTTGTTTTGAGTGTGTGGCAAAGAACGCAAAGCGTTTGAACGTTATCGAGCAACGCCTCACCACCACCGCTAGCGACAGGTGTGATGTGATCCGCCTGCCAGATATTGCCCGGCTCAGGACGTACGATGATTCGTTCGTAGAGCGCTGGATGCTGCAGAAGGTGTGGATGAATCATTTGAATAACTTCCAAACGTCTCTGTCTTCCGGTGGTGGCGGCCAGCGCGGTAGAGAGAGCTTCGCAATCGACGTGGCAGTACGCGCAGATGCTCTTGTCTACAGAAGCGACAGTGCGGCGTACTGCAGAGCTTGAACGCCTAAAGTAAAAGTTCTCGCGGCACTTTCCACAACAGAAGAGTTCTGTGTCGCCGTTGACATGACACACGGTGCCCGGAAGAAGCGTCTCGCTATGGATGTTGAAGTCCAACACTTTCTCTGCACAATTGAGGCAGCACACCTTGTAGGCGCCCCCCACATATTGCAGAGGCCCAAAGTAGTAGTGGTTGGAAAAATATTGCCGCTGCACCTCCCACCAGATCCCCCACCCAATCATGTTTGCTTTCGCATACCGAGTGCGCTTCGCTGGTGCATCGCGGCGCTGTTTCGACTTCCACAGGAACGGGGCTGGAAGCCAGTCATTGCAGAGGCATATCTGCCGCTGCTGAAAGGGTGTGTGACTTGAGAAGGAGGTGAGGAAGGCGTCCAGCTGCTTCCAGATAGGCGACTGCCGCTGGCGCACACACTCAACTGCTTCATTCCACAACTGAGTGGTGTAAAACACGGCAGCATCGCGGCTGCGTACGTGTATGCGACCAGTGTTCTTACTGATGCAGAAAAAAAGGGGCTCCTCGACGAGATACGTGCTGGCAGGTGTGTGCGCCGAATGGGTGGCGCATCCTTGGGCAGTGTCGAGACAGGAGCCTGCTTGGTGGTTTGCCTGGGACAACGTCAGCTTACCCTGGCTGCCCTGTGAAACAACGCTCCCAACCTCCCGCAAGTTGCGACACAAGCGAGCAAACAGCTCAGCGTCGAATTCAGAGTGCACACCCAGCAGATAGTAAACTACCACCTCATGTATTTGCCCCGGGCGGTGCAGGCGGTCCTCTGCTTGGGTCATCCACACGGCGTCGGGGGGCAGCTCGCAAAATACTGCACATGTCGCCGGCGCTAGCGAAATACCGATGGTGCATGCCGTAATGCCAACTACGGCAGTTTGCACTTCTCCCGAGTGAAACTTCGCGAGAAGCCCCCCTCGCTGCGGCGCGGGCACACGCCCGTCAATGCAAACAAACGACGTGCTGCGACGTTGCAGGAGCTTGACCAGGGCGTTGATGAGCTCAATGTGATGTGCCAGAAGCACCACACGCTTGTACTTCGCGCAGCAGTAGTCAACGGCTTCGACGATGCCACTCCACTTCGTTTTCCAGCATGACGCGTAACGCGCCTGATAGGTCGTTTCACCGCGCGCGCTGCCACAGCGCGCATGAAAGGAAGGGCGATCTGCGATGCGCAGCACCACTCGGCTTTTCACAGGAAGCTCCAGGACATCGCTCTTAAGACGCCGGATCATGCAGCATGATGACAGCAACGAGGACAACTCGGTCGGCCTCGTAGACGCACCAACACGCAAAAACGGCGCGAGGCTACTGTGGCAGTAGCGAAGCGCAAAGTGAAAGCGCGTGGGCCCCAGCAAGCCAGGATGCAGCATGTCCACTTGGTTGTACATGTCAAAAGGTGAGCTGAGAGCTGGCGTCCCGGAAAGCAGCAGGCAGTAACGTGTACGTCTCCCAATTGCCGTCACCGCTCGCGTGTACGTCGCGTCGCTGCCGCTAGTGTTGGTATGAAGAATGTGACTCTCGTCGCACACAACACATTTCCAGTCCCGTCGGAGCAGCTGGCTTTCCAACACCGCGGCCATGTGGTAGCTGGTCAGAACTACTTTCGGTTGCGAGTGTCGATCTAGTGCGTCGTTGGCGCCGTTGATGATGTGAATTTCATTCACACACACCTGCTCGTGCAGGTACTCCTCAATTTGATCTGCCCACATAAATTTGACAGCGGATGGGCACACAACGAGGAGCGGAAAAGCCTCCAAGGCTGCAACCGTCGCAACGGCTTGCAGGGTCTTTCCGACGCCCATGTCATCCGCAAAGAGGATGCGTCCATTAAGCTCCAACGCCTTTTTGACGCCTTCCAATTGGTGCCTTCTCAGAGCTCGAAAGAGCTCCAGAGGGATGTTGTCAAGTAAGCTTTCGGGCATTCCGCACGAAGAAATTTGTGCCACCACACTTCGCAATCCTGTCGCCGGCGGGTTCACCAAGAAAGGGCACCGGGGATCTTCTGCAGCTTCACGCAGCTCATCGACAAGCATGTCTACCAAATCTATCGGCCCCGATAAGGTGTTCTGTGCAAAACGTACTTGCTCCCGTATGGCAAACGAAAATAAATCACTGGCAAGCAGCACGTCTGCCGCTGAGAAGTTCCGGAGCTGCACCACAAACTCGCTTTTGACAAAGTCCAGTTCCACCTCCGCCACTTTCAGCGATGCAGTGAGTTCGCACTGTGGTGATGAAATAACAGGTATGAACTCAGTGCTTTGGCGACGAGTACGCAGATTTTCCGTGAAGAGGGCGGCTGCTTTGACAACATCAATGCACTCACCACATGGACATGTGAATACACAACCGAAGCGGGACAGGCGGAAAGTAAACGGCGCACCGCAGCGCACGCACACTTTGACGTTGAGCAAATCCTCCATCCCATTATGACAAATCACCTTGCGCGGGCTAGAAGACGAGATTCCCGCTGCGTCTGCGAGACAACGGACGACATGAGAGAGATAAACTGGAAATCAGCTGAAAAGCGACGCCTTTAACACGCCATTGCAAGTCATGAAGGATGATACAAACTACGCTAGGCGCCAGAATAGCACTGAGCTTCGCAACGCACTTCTACAGCTCTACACTTGCATCACTTACACAGTCCACCAGCATCAGATTCGTTGCCTTCGTGGGCACGAAGCTCTGTTCGCACGGTAGATATTGCTACAGGGTGAGCATCTCACCACATTGACCTTTCAATACGTTTTTCAGAGAAACGACTTTAAGAAGATGTCGATCAACCGAGAAGCAAACAACAGTTATAAAACGGCAAAAACAAAGAAACGACGCTGCGAATTTCTAAAAGGCCGTTTTTGCTCGGGATATAAAAGCACCAAAAATTGGACGAAAAAAAGAACTTTGCAGCGACTTTGTCCGAGAACGATGAAGAGGGGAAATACATAAAAAGCAGGCGATCAAATATGCAGTTATAATAATAATAATAAAACTCCTGAGCAAACAGCAAAAGCAAAAACAAAAGCAGGGTGCCCCGCTACAGCTGCGGACCAAAAAGTATGTCCACGATCTGCTGCATGTCAGGGTCGTCGTCCAGGTTGAGCGGGCTTTGTGCTGCGAATGTTGCGTAATCCTGTGGGCTGCGCTGCATGCTCACGGCAATTCTCTGCTCGTTGGTACCGCTTCGGGACGTGTCCAGAGCGTCCTGCAGATCCTTCCACGCTCTACGGCGAACATCTTCGTGAACTGCCTCGGTGCTGTGGACCTTCCCGTCCCGGATGTAGATGACGCGATGTGCGTACTGCTTCATGTAAACGTCGTGAGAGACCATCACCATTGTGAGCCCGCGTTCCGTGTTGAGCTTCAACAAAATATTCATGACGAGAAGGGTACTCTTGGTGTCAAGATCACCCGTCGGCTCATCGAGGAAGAGAATCTCGGGCTCGTTGGCAAGAGCTCGTGCTATAGTGACACGCTGCTGCTCACCACCGGACAGCATCGAAGGAAAATGGTGGAGTCGGTGACCGAGGCCTACTTCCTCCAACAGTGCCGCTGCGCGTTTCTTGATTTCGGAACTGGAAAGCGTCCCCTTGATCATCATCGGGAGAGAAACGTTGTCGATGGCGTTCATCGTGGAGATAAGGTTGAACGACTGAAAGACAAATCCTATTCTTCTGCACCGAAGCGAAGCAAGCTCAGAGTCCGGCGTTTGATCCGTTATACGTTTACCAAAGAGAAAAAAGTTGCCCTTTGTCGGAGTGTCGATCGTGCCAAGAACGTTGAGAAGTGTGCTCTTACCTCCGCCACTCGTGCCATAAACCACGAGTAGCTCACCTGGGTTTACATCCACATCCACGCCACGCAGCGCAGGTACGCCCTCCACGCCGAGGAGGTACGTCTTGTGGATATTATCACAGGAAATGATGGACTCCATTGAAAAGCTTATATTTGCTCTTCATAGATAGAATGCGGGAGAAGCAGCAGCAAACAAACACCACAAACCCGAAAACAAGCAGTGATCCCTCAAGTTTTTTTTTTTACACAACAATGTAATAATAAACGCTGTGCGTATAAGCTTAGATCAACCCAAACAAAAAGAGAGCCCAAGCAGACGAAAATGAGGAACCATAGCTAGCTACCCGCCAATTTACGTTGGCGGCTATTAAAAACGGCAAAGCACATCACGCACTTCCGACAGCGATGGCTCATGGAGCACATTGAGCGAAGGCACTCGTCAATGGATAAATTCATGTGACTCGAAGTGTATTACTCTCGAAATCGTGCCACAAATTTCTCAACTCAATGCCTTTATAAAGATTGAAGTCATTGATTTGATTTTTGGGTACTTCAAGCACACTCCTTCATACTACGCTGAGCAAAATCTCTTAATACACACGCACAGTGGTATTCATGCAGCAATCCACATAGCAAGTTGCGGCAAACAAGTCTAGCTAAATGCACACTATAGCTATATACGTGCTGAGGAAATAGTACTCAAGAAAAATACTAAAAAGGACACCAGTCCCCAAAAACCGTACAAAGCGCAAAGAAAAAAAAGAAACTCTCAAACGATAAATAGCAAAACAACATTTTAACAATATCAGAACCAGCAGCATGAAAAAAATGTGGCTCCAGCCACCAGCTTAATATCCAGCGTGAATACTCTCTGTCAACGGTGGGGTGTTCTCGGAGCCGTTGGCGATTTCCTGCGGCGTCATACGGCCCATCTTCTTGCGGTTGGGACGCGGAGGTTCTTTAATGTACATCGCCTTAATCCGAACCTCACGGTTGCTCTCACCATACCGCGCAACCAGCTCGCGCGCATTACGCTGGTCCTCAATTTCTTCCCAGGTGAGCTCCCACGAATCATGGTGCTCAATGGCGAGAAGAACAGAGTGCTTTGCTGCCTTTATAACATCCTCCTTCTCTTTCTCAGTGAGATCAGCCACCTTCTGAGCTGGATTTCCCGCCCACATCTCACCGGAGGGAATCACAGCACCAGATTGCAGAACGCTCGCGGCACACAGCATTGCACCGGACTCAATGCTGCTGCCCTTCATAACAATTGCATTTGCTCCAACAAAGGAGCAAGACGCAATATCAGCCGATTCAACTATGGCCATCGGCTCAATCGTCGTCCATTTTCCCACTGTCGTGTTACCAGTAATCACGGCCTTCTCCTGGACATTGCAGCTCTCTCCAAGGTGAATACTCTCGCCCTCCTCAGCACGGATTATGGCATTGTAGCCAATGTAGTTCTTGCGACCAATATTCACATCACCAGTCACTATGGCGCTTGGTGCAATAAAACAGTTATCCATCACAGAGGGGCGCTTGCCGCTCACCTTGAGAAGACGCGGAATGCGGTAAAGCTCTTCCTTCGGTTGCACGCCCATCAAATAGTCGCTCAGCTCCATCACTTTCGTTGCTGTTCGCTGAATCTTGATCGCCCAGTGGTCAAATGCTAGACTAAGGTAAGTGCGCTTTTTGATAGCCCACGGAGGCAGAGTTTTCGGCATCGTTGCGGGGCCAACCGGCACGCCGAACAGAACGCAAGAGCGAAGCATTTCTTTTTCACTATCCCTCTGCGGAAGACAAAGAAGACTAATATCTAGCGCGGAAAAATAATACTCTTTTGCAACAAGAATTTCTAATTTTTGCTCAATACTACCATCCTATGGAAACTTCAGAGATCACAGACATTTCAACAGACAGAAAACCAGCAAAAAAAGCGAGGCGTGGGGGTTGAGAAAATAGTAAAATGATAGCAACTAGCAAAAAGAGGAGATATTATGTTCACTTTGTATTTACCGAGGTTATATATATATATATATATAACTCACAAGAACATGCAATACACGGTATACCAACGAAAATACTAGCTTATTAAGAAAAACCATTTTGGGCCTTTCTTCATTTCCATTTTTGTGCACAAAAACCAGAAGCACGACTTATCGGTCAATCCTTCGTTCCTTGGAGTGATGTACAAACGGTTAAAAAAATAGTAAATACGTACAAACAGAAGCGTGTACCCCACCGATTGAACAACAACAGCAACGATCCATTGCTAACAAAAAACAAACGAGTCGAAAATCAATGGTGACAACTATTACAAAGAACTAGACGACAGAGAACAACAGCTGCTAATGCTTGAAAGAAAAACATCAGCTACGATGTAAAAATGCAACACACCATTCGACACTTCGGTCAACAAAGCCCAGTATGACAAAAGTTCCACCCACAATGCCGCAAAGCTGCACAATAAAGTGAGTAAAAGGTGGCCGTTGAAATATATTGTTGATCTGCATGGCAGACGGCTCAAAGCTGAGCACCATCGCAGGGACTCTACCCTCAACTCCAGGAATGATGGGTCGCTGACTCCACTGGGCACTATATTCGTACGTCGGCGCTTTCTGCACTTGCGATTTCTTGGTGCGATACGTTGTCGGCACAACCTTCACAAAATAGCGGGTTTCAAGGTAAGTCGTCGCAGCCGACCTATGGCCGGTCAGCGGCTCCGAAATACCGTGCTTCGAGAAACGCTTCACGCTCTCATCGCCTATATGAAGCTTATTAATTTGGTGAGACGAATCAAAACGCAAAAAATCCCTAAAAGCGTAGTTCCTTCCAGTGCGGCGTGGCCCAAAAACGACTGTTACAGGTACTTTTTTCAGGTCTAGCGATCCAACAACGTTACAACCACGACCCTGTACAGCAAGCTGCTCTAGACACTGCGGTACGTACTCTATACTTGGGAGGGGCTTTCCAGCATCACTAAACATTTTCATCACACTCTCACAAGTATCGCAGCACGCCGACTGCAGAGAGTTGCGCATTCTGTCAGGGAACTCGCGAAACAACGTCAAAGGGCACTTTTTGCAATTCATCCCCTTCTCATCCTTATGGTTTTGGCCTGCCATATCCAGATCAATTTGGCTTCCTTTGTAGATCGATTGACTGTCAACGCCACATGGAAGCTTGTGGACAGAGCCCGAATAGTTAAAATGTAGCGTGCCTGTTGCGTCAATGACGTCGATACTCAACCGGTTGCAAGGCACGTGGGGAAATATAATGTCGAGGTTCACCTGCATATCATCTGAAGAATTGATATCAATGGCCACATCCGTATCGTAAGCATCGCGACCGCGCAAATACGCAATCCCCTCCCACAAGACGAGAAGCGCAATGATAACGACCGTGATCAGACTGACAACAGCACCATACTTAGTCTGCACACGCTGATAGTCCTCATGAGGTTTCGGGAATATATCGACTTCAGCGATACGCCGTGCAATCGGCCTCGACAAAGGCTCAGAATCCTTTTTCTCCACATGAACAGTGCGCCGCTGCCTCATAACTGTGCTACGCGGAAAGCAAAAGTAAGAAAAGCAAAGTTGGACAACCTAAAAAAATAATAATACAAAGATATGTAGAGGTGGCGGAGACACCAAGAAGTGCAAAATTCAGATTCGACAAACAGTTGACATAGCGCATTCCAAATCAGAAAAAAACAACAATATGCCAATCACTACTAGACAGATAATCGACTTTTGTAGTATTATCATGTCCTTCGATTTCAGAGGAAAGTGCAAAGTACAGACGACTACTTACCCACCAACATGACTATTCCAACAAAAACCGAGAAATTACCATTTTATTTCCTCTTTTCTTTTTTCATTTATCGGTAAAAAAACTGCGATCAAAAAAATGATTTGTCAAGCCTGTGGCAGCAGCTGTTTCAGTGCGGCAATAACCGTGTCCTTCTCCTTCATGCACTCTGCAGCATGCTTGTAGAACGTGTCGATTTCCATCTGCATGAATGAAATCTTATCTTCATAGTACTGTCTTAGTCGCTCTTGGCTCGCAGCGATGATGGAAGCAAACTCGTGCTCGCTGAGAACAGCTTTACCTTTCAACTCACAAACAGAAATTTTTTCAATCAGCTCCCGCTCTACACAGTCGTGATGAGCAATGTGCGCACGCAAGATCGACATTGTTTCCTCATCACCACTTCGCTGCCTAGCTAAAGCTTCCTTTTCCGCCTTTAGAACAACAACCTCACAGCGCAGCGCGTAATTGCTCGCCTTCAGTTTACCGTTTTCCTCTCGAAGTAACAAAACATCGCGTTCATCACTTTTAGAGAGCGGCTCCGCCTGTGCGCGCACAGAAACACTGTTTTCCCTCGGATCTACCAGAACAGCAGATTCCTCTGCAGCGTGATTGCAAAAGCTGTGAAGCTCCGTAAGGTTTCTCACTCCGACACCGTTGTGGGATTCAGCATCACGATTTATGTTACGAAGACATTTTTCAGCGTACGACACCTGCCTAGTGGCACCTTTTATGGTAGACTTGCCACCAATATCCGGCTCATCTATTGGTGGATAGTAGTTCACCACTCTCTGAGAATTACAGTGGACATCTGCGTACTTCTCCTCTAACACGCGGAAAAGCTCCTCTTCGCGTCCGTCAAAAATCTCTAAAATCTCATCTATTGAATCTAAGCAAGCCGGGTTATGAGAACGGTAGAAGTCAGTAAGACGCTCTCGAAACATTGTACAAGAGCAAAAAAAAAGAAAAATACAACAACCCTCAAGAGCAGAAAAATTATACCGTTTGCATCATTCAAATGCTGGCATCACATGCACCAGTGAAGTCAAAGCAAGTGCCAGCTATATCCCAGTAACAGAAGCAATGCATCGGCAACAGAAGGTCAATTAAAGGCGAGAATGAAGGGCATAGCGAATATTCGGAACATTGCATGACATGCTGCAGTCGGATTATCCAACAGTAGGAGGCACATGATGGCAAGCCTCATCAGTAGAGGGTCAGCGAAATTCAGATCACCTATTGACAACCGACAGCGACATAAACACTTATTTTCTTAAGGCTGCTCACATTCGGCCAACACGAATGCAAAAAACATAGAACAATCGCAAAAACTACAGCAGAGCTCACAACAGGCACTATGTACAGTAATAATGCAACACAAGCGCAAATTTAGGAAAGCGTCAGCAAGGCGTCCAGGAATTCAGGCACGAAAACGTGGTCATCAGAGGGTGTGGGACAAAAATGGTACAAGAAAAACAGCAGCTGCGCAGGACCGCTTTCATGACATCGCATTGGGGTGGTAGCGGTGGTCAGACAGCTTTGGCGGATGCGTTGCGCCGCTCGAGAGCTTTCTTAGCCACACTGCTTTGGACATTGCCCCAGCGGGAGTCAGAGTAGCTTGAACCTGATACACCAAGGCTTTTTAACACAAATTAATCTTCGTCATAGCGAGCAATTTCTAATCTTCTGAGTTCCCCCCCCTCCATGCCCATCGCTCCCTGACGTCGAGTTGCCTTGTGTTTGTATCACTTTTGCAAGCAGAGAGATCTCCGTGGTATAGCGGGTCGCGCTTTCCTGCTTGCCGGCTCTGCTTTTGCAGTGCTTCGCTGCTATTAGAGTGCATATATTTTGCTTGGACTCTCTGTCCGCGGCATACTCCGTGTGGTGCTTCACTGTGGCTTGCCATACACAGAGAGCCATCAGGCCTAGTGGGTATGCCTTGGTGCGCGGGTGATCTGGTCCGTGATCTTCTGTGACTTTGGTGCAATTGGACTTATGGAGGTCTGTGCCCACCGTGTGCTCGGTCGGTGATTGTGCTCACTCGCTACTCTGGAGTATCAAAGCGTGTGCACCAGGACCTATGGGTAGATAGGGGTATCAGCAAGATGCTTCTTTGCGTTAGATCTCCCGTACAACCAGCAGGTGGATAGCTACACCACTTAAAACAAGACGATACCCTATTTTGTTTGATGTTGGATACGCCACACGGGTTTGATCCACCGCTTCTGTCAAGTTCACACTCGGTACTCTGCAAAGAGTAGAGCTCCAGGAGCCCTTGCTACATGGTTCTACCACTCACAGTGACTAGTGCCAGAGTAGTGCTTCGTTCTCC
>LJSK01000398.1:0-13996 GCA_001299535.1 Leptomonas seymouri
TGTCCTGGATCTTCGCCTTCACGTTCTCGATCGTGTCGCTGGCCTCCACCTCCAGAGCGATCGTCTTGCCGGTCAGCGTCTTCACGAAGATCTGCATGATGCCCAATGGTGTGCTCAACGAGAAGTCCGAAAAAGCAAAAAGGCACCACACGTGTGTGTATACGTGATTGCTGATTTTGAAGTGGGTAGGCGTACATGCGTGTGTGCGTGTGTTGCATTGTTTTGGCGGCGTGGTGAGTAGGGGAATGCGGGGGTTTGAAGAATACGAGTTGAGTTTTTTTTTGTTGTTTAAAGCAGGGGCGTGGCCATGAAGGGAAGCTTGACAGAAAGCAAGAGCATAACCGCAGAGCCGAGCTGCAGACTGCACAGCCAGCGCTGGGTGCCAACGGCGAAAGAGAGGACTTAGTTATACTGCTCCGTACTCCTTGCGAAGGCTGGAGCGACTCACTTTGCCGAAGCTCAAATCATTTGAAAGATAGTCGAGTAACGTTGCGTTGCCTGTTCTTCCCGGTGTTTACTTCGTCTTGTTGAAACATTAAAACTTGAAAAGATGGCGGAGAGTCGTCATTATTCTTTAGAACTTGTATTGATACATCGTGGACAACGGAGCTGCCCACATCACCACCGCCATCACCACCCTCTTTACGGCGGCGGTCTTTAGCTTCACGGCGTAGTTCGAGATCGCAGTTAAGTTTTGCGATGTGAAGCAACAACAACGAACATATGCTGTTAAAGAAACAAAGGGGGGGGGGGGAAGTAGCGTTGCTTCGTATGTGCCGCGTTGAGCCTGTTTCTACATCGAACAGCCTGAAGTGCGCCACCGACTACTCGGCCATGAGACATGCCTTCTCTCGTTTCATTTTATTTATATCCCCGTTACCTGCAAGCAGGGTGGCCCGCGTAGCCGTTCATGTGGCACCTGCACACTACTTCAGCCGCGCTCATCGCGTGGTCGACTCGCCCCAGAAACCGTGACGGTCAAGTATGTAGTCCAATGGATCGCGTTGGGTGGCCAGCGCTGTGTAGTCGATTGGCTTCATGCTGGGTGTGCGGTACTGCCGCTGCAGTTTCTTCGTCTTGTTCGCTTGCTTCACTTGACGCCTTTTATGGAGGCTCCTGCGGCTGTACATGTCGGTCGTTGGAGTGTAGAGCACTCCCCCCCCTGGCGCATATGGCATACCTGCCATGTAGGGGGCAAAGGTGTAGGAGATGCGGTGGCAATCCAACGACTTCTGCTTCTTGCGTTGCGGTGGTGGGCGTGGCGGACGTGGCCGACGTGACAGTGGCCGAGTCGAAACGATAAATGGAGGAAGCTTCTCCTTCGCCCGATGATGAGCCTCTGCATTCTCGATCTTGTAAGGTGAGCGCTGTGTAGGTGGCGACAGCTGTGGCGGCGGCGCCACGGCAGGGTAGCCCGGAGGTATACTGCGCCGTTCTTCAGCTGCTGCCTCTTGTGGATACTGCTCAGCAGCCTTGTGTGAGAAACCGCTGCGCGCCCCCTTTCCCACTTCACCGTAAACGTTATTCTCGCAGGTCCGAGCCTGCGCATTTCGCTTGGCATCGCGGCCAGCCGGCCGCCTCTCACCATTCGTTGCCGGAGCAACCGGGGCGGGTGAGGTGCGACGGCTGCTGCTGTTGCTCGCCACCAACGGAGGGAGCCGCGTCACCTTTGCCGCGGGGGGCATGGACGGAGTGTAGCGCTTACTGCGGGCTGCACCGCTTACGCTGTACTGGCGTACGGGCGGGGCGGTAGAGGGTGGCTGCCGCCCAGTTGAAGAGGAGGGGAGCTGGGCTGCGGGACCACCCTTTGCGTGGCCGCGTGGCCCCCGGTGCTTACCAACCGCTCGTCCTTCATCAGCGGCGGAGCGGCGCCTACCTTCATTGGCGGCGCCGACGGGACAGGTGGCGGAAGATTCGAGAGGGGATGATCGAAGGATGGAGCTTGATGCGCTTGCGGAGATGTACGGCAGAGACAGAGTGCGATTGGGTGAGTGCTCGGTGGCCACGCCGTGACGCATCAGGACAGCCACCAACGAGCGCCTGAGAGAATCGGAGTGCGTCTCCATCGCTTCGTCCGTCTTCTCCTCCCGTGGGCTCGCGCGCCTGTTGTGCTTCGCGTCGTCGCTCTCTTCAAACATGTCCGTTCCGCTTGCCGAATAATCATCGTACGGCTGAGAGGACTCCCTTCCTTCGCTCGACAAACGCCGCTGCCCAGCCGTGCCCGCCGCGCTACCCCGCCGTGCCCTCGACGGCGACGTCAGCTTCCACTGCGTTCGTTTGTCTCGGCGGTCTTTCTGCAGTTTCTGCTGTTGGTTGCGCCGCTGCTCCAGTGCCCGATGCGACGCCGAGGACGGGTCATACGGGCGCTTCGCCCACACAATCGAGAGGGTTTTCAAGGAGCTCACGCGGCGTATGAGCCGGTGCCCGGTGCTGCTTTCCAGTCCGTCTTCTGATGATTTGACTGAGGGGGCTGTGGATCCTGTCTGTCGCCTCTTTCCCTTCGACGCCGAGTATCGACCATCACTCACCGCATGCAGGGTTACGCGGGAGTTCGTGCGACGGAATGATGGCAGTCGTGACGGCAGCGACTCGGACCCCATTTTGGTTGTAGACGCCAGTGCCTGCGACATGGACTCCGCGGGTGACGAGATCTGTCGCTGTGCTGCGGCCTTGCGTGTCGCCACATCTTGCGGATGGAAGAGAGGAGACGGCGCGTCACTCAGAGTGCCTTGTTGCTGCTGCTGCTGCAGCTGTGCTCGTGGTGTGGTGGGAGACAAGGCCTCTCGTGTGCGCAGCACAACGACAGAGGAGTTCCGCGTTGCTGCTGCTGCATTTTCCTGTTCTCCTCTTTGTGTGTTGCTATCATAGGCACGATGCGTGTTTTCGATGGACTCTGAAGTGCGAGGTGGCGGAAGGGGAGGCGAAGTCTGCTTTGAGTTGAGCTCAGAGGGGGAGCGCGAATGAGAGGCGTGCGATGATGATCGACGTCGCCGCTCCTCCTGCTTTGCTGCTGTAGATTTTGATTCGCGTCGCGCGTCAGGCGGCCCCCCTGTCCGTGCAGACGTGACGGAGGCTCTCGCGGATGACCTGCCTTCCGCTGCCGCCACGACGGCTTCTGCTTTTCTACCTGAGCGCTTTTGGTATAAGTGCGAGTCCAGCGCGGTCAGTGGGTGCTTCGATGAGCGGGAAGAGGGGGCGAGCCCGGCGTACTCCGACACTCTGCGCCGCTGCGGCACGCACTGGAAGTTGGACACACCACCACCGCGGTCTATCATCAGCAGCCGTCGCTGCTTGTATACGTTGAGGGCAGCGTCCAAGTCACTTTTGCAGTGACCTGGCTGAAGTTTACGCTGTGTATGCGGTGGGGACGGGGGAAGGGTGGATGCTCTCTGCTGCTGCTGCTGCTGCTCATCAGGATTCGTCGAGTCCGGAGCCAACTGCGAGCCCTCCAGCGTAGTAATTGACGCGTTCACGGCAGAGAAGCAGGGGAGTGCGGCGGGGCTCCATGGGGCCGCATTGGACGCGACAGCCAGGCTTTCCGCATCTCCATCCATGATGAAAGCCCTTTACGTGATCTAATGAAAATAAAACAATAAAACAAACAAACAACCGAGAGAAACAACAACAACAACAACAGCAACGACAATGCCGATCGCCCGGGTGTGGCTGATGCCGCTCAACCCCTATATATATATGTGGCTGCTTACCTATATATGCTTATATATGTAGATAAAGCGAGACAGTTCCAGCGCATGCAGAGACACGCAAGACGACGCTAGATAGATGGATGGATCTACGTATAGATAGATCTCGAAACAGCAGTTTCAAAAACGACCGGCAAATGGAGATAGTGTGAAGGTCGAAGTTACGATGTCAAAAGAAGAAACAAACTGAAATTATTATGCTTGTTTTTGAGTTACCAGGCCCCATATAGACATAAGCACTGCGTAAGAGGGAAAGTGGATCATATATTCACTGGCGCGATAGGTAGACGCCAACAGCCAGCCTCTCACGTGGTGGCCGAGGTTAAATCAGGCGGGTGTAGAGACACACACACAAAGAGAGAGAAAGAGAGAGAAGGAATAAAAGAAAACACAAAGACTTTGCAACGGTCCACCGCAGAGAGAGAGAGAGAGAGAGAGCAAAAAACCAAGCAAAACAAGAGCAAGAAGCAAACAGAAGACGCTGCTGCCAACCGCAAGTGTATCGCGCCGCTACACAGACCTTACCTTTTGAGTGCGCTTCTACCTCCCCTCCTGTGCTTCCTGGAGGAAGAAGAAGGCACCGATCGGGCTTCTTCTGCGCGCAAAAGAGGAGATCAAAGAAAGATAAATTAAGAAAAGCGAATGGGAACACGGGCGCTGCGGGGGTTTGACGCGCCTCCGAAGATCGAACTTTATGCGCCACGAAGCGTTGGCGTGAGAGGGAGGGACGGCTGTGAGAAGCAATGAGATGTGCGGAGAGGGGGGGGGAGACGAAGACACAGAGGAGGTGAGCAGGCGAAGGGCTGCGAGGGAAACAGAAGGAGAAGCGGCATCTATGCAGCACCTCACAATCGGAGGCAAATCGAGAGCACTACGTGCTGCCTCCATTAAACACATGCACTCAGCCGATTGGTCGGCCAACATATGCCTCCCAAGAGCAAACTTCATTAAAGGAAAGATGCAGCTGTGCACCTCCCTTTGTGCGCCACGAGTGGCATACGGCGCCACGGAAGCAGCGTGTGGGGGAGCTGAAAGAAGAGGTGCATCGCGAAGGCCTGCTGCAGAAATTCTTTATTTGGAAAGGCTCGCAGCAGCAGCTAACACTGCATCGACATGCGAAACCCTTGCTTGATATACGTGCACTTCCGTGGGGAGCTGAAGTCCAACTTCCAGGAATAATAACTCAACAGCAACAAAAATGGAGCAATTGGAGGGGGACAGAACAAAAGAAATAGCTGATCGCAACAGCCATCGCTGATCACATCAATACGGAGGGGGTAATCGAATAACAAAACTGAAAGCAACAATAAAAGGGTGCTGTGAGTAGCGATCACGTGAAAAGGACACAAGTTACATCTGTGGCGGCAGCCAGCGTAGAAGAAGATCCGTGACAGCAGAGCGCCGTGGTGCGGAGTTGGGATGCAGACGCTTGCCCCCCCCTCCCCCTCACATCGATCGGAAAAAGCATTTTGCTTCGTTGTCTTGGCTACCGAACTGTTGATGCCGACAGAAAGCGAAGAAGCCGGAATAGCAGGGTCGCTGGAAAGCAGGTATAGCGAAGACAAGCACCAGCAACAGCAATGCGTATGCACACAGTTTTCGATCGAGAGCGGATTATTGCATTGGGTCACCAAAAAGAAAGGTCACTGCTGCGAGTAAACACACCGTAGCCTCCCACAAGGCGAACACACGACGGCGTCTGCACAGGCTGCTTCGTGTTCTCCTCTTCAAATTTGCAGGCTTCAAGCGACACGATCCATTCCAACGCTGTTGTTGTGCAGGTGTGCTGCTCGAGGGAAGGGGTGAGCTTGAGGCGAACACGAAGTGCAGCCAATCAAAAAATCAAGCAGAAGACAGCAGCAGCCCTTGACAGCTTGCGGCGTATATCGGGCAGCAGTGGACGCTGCACAAAGGTCTTCGACAGGGGCGAAACAGCAACAACAACAACGAAACATGCGCCGTTAAAGCCGCGCGCTGGTACTCTAAAACGATTTAAAGAGCAGAACAAAGAAACAAAAAGATGCTCGTTTTTACCACTGCGGTCCTTCAAGGGACTGCGAGTGGGAAGAGAGCAGCGTGAAGCCTGCCATGCACCGTAACGCGCCTACCATGCGCACTCTACTTGTTGCATGGGGATGCTGTGCGGGGAGGGCGTCACAGGAATCACGCTGCTCGAAGCGGTACACCTATACACACACACACACACACGTGCATGAGCAGAACATACAGTGACCAACGGAATGCACCCGCTTGAAGGTGGCGCGAGAGGGTACGCATGCCACGCTGAAACGATCGCGGTATGCGTGGACTTCGTTCTCGCTGTGTGTTGGCAACGCTGAATGGAGGCAAAGAAGAGGAGACGCGGCGCTACTTCGGCGTTTTGCGGTGCGGGGGGCAGTACTCGAAAGCCCGAATCACACGTTGATCAGGCGGCACCTGGAACTGGCTTGTGTAGGTCACATCCTGATCTGACAGCTGCAGCGTGCCATCTGCTTCGAGAAGGGTTATAGGGGAGTGGGGCGGCAGGTGACGGGGCGACTGTGGCGAAGAGGCCCTTCCCAGCACTCGATTCTGCTCTATCACGGACTGAAACGAGGATGCGATGAGGTGGCTCGGGGCGGTTGAGGTAGAGGCTATAACAACGTCTGCAGCAGCGGGTGGTGCGTTTGCTGGGGCAGTTGGCGCTGCCCCACCGCCGCCGTTGCTATTCTCCATGTCTTCTACTACGACATCTTCTGCCGGATGCTGGCCGTTGCCACGGTTGGCAAGGTGCAGCATGTACATCTGCCGCCCCCAGCTGCACACCGTGATGCTGCACGTGGTGAAGAGGGCGAAGAGCATGCCACCCACCAGCGGCGACGTCTCCCACGTCCACACGATGCGACTTGTGTTGTATAAAACGTATTTCATCAAGAAGCCGGTCGCATGCACCTGCGCGAGCAGCAGCGAACACACGAGCACCGTAAGAATCATGTTGCGGCGTGTGTAGAAGGGTGGGACCGTGTGCATCTCCTCCACGTACTCCTCCACTTCACGGCGGCCGCGGAACCAGCTGTAGACGATCAGGTTGCCGAAGAGGACGAGCAGCACCGCCAGCCCGTAAATGAACAGGGAGAGGGAGAGGCCTTCGAAACGGAACATGGTGCTATACGCAACTTCGTGATAGTACGCGAGACAGGACAGCTCGCCTAAGATGCCATGTGTGAGTGTCGTCGTCAGCACCACCACCAAGAAGCAAGCGACGAAGAGGCAGATGCAGCGCAGCATCTGCTGCGAGCTCTCATACAACAGCGTGGAGCGTTGAATGTTCACTGTGAAGGGCATCTTGCAGATTTCGCAGTGATTCACATTGGCGAGGTTGCGTTTGGCGCTCTCGAGTCGCCAGCGATCGAGGCAGCTCGCGTGAACAAAGCCAACCGACCCGGTGCAGCCACACGGTGCAATGAGCGGTGCCACGTCGTTGCCTTCACGACAGATGCGGCACATCGTCTCCTCTGCTCTATCCGCACCGCCGCTCTCCCCTTCGCACCCACCCTCCCGTTCAGCCTTCATGGGTCCCGCAGTCGGCGGGGTAGAGTTTGTGCACGACTGCGCCATCGCCGTGCCGTCCCCTTCCCTTCCTTCCATCGGCTGACCCAACCGACAGCCGGCCTCTACTTCTTCACAAAGCTTTGACGGTGGCTGCTGCGGCTGGTGCATCTCATATCCAGCGGCGCCTCGCTCCGCATCCGTGACATCCGGTATTGTAAAGAGAAGGTCATGCGCAACGACGTACCCCTTCCCGTGGCTCCTTCGCGGATCGCTGACAACGGGGCTCTCCGTACTCAGCGGAACGTGGACCGACACAGCGCGGGAGGCGCCGCTGTGCTCCGTCGAGTCGTGACGGCGACGACGATGATGGCAGCGGTATGAAGAGCACCTGTCTGGCTCGCTGGAAGACAGCGGGGGTGGCAAAGATAGGACGCTGTCGATCGGTCCGGTGGAGGAGGCGTTGCCAGCTGTTGCTGGTCCATCCGGGTACCGGCGTGCATCGCGTGGGCGTAGGCTATTTGGTGGAGAGACAGCACCAGGGTGAGCAGTACTTCTGCTGCGGCAATCCCCCTGATCGCTGCCCCTGGAACGGGGATACCGCCCATCGAGGTCGTCGTCAAAGTCGGAGCCGCTTGTGGATCCGGTGGATGCCCGATTCAAGTGGGAGCCATCGCTAGAGGTGGTACTCGCCGTGCTTGCCGTTTCTTTGAACTGTGCTCGAGGAATGCATGCGCGGTGAACAGCTTCGTCTTCCTTCTCCGAGGGCTCTGCCGTTACGTGTGTGCGCATGGTGTCGGGGGGACGTGGTAGTGGTGCGCGTCCGCTGCCTTCGAGCGTGAGGGCTCCAGCGGTGACGGCCTGTGAAGCCTCGGTGGAGGGGGAGAGGGGGTGCACCGGAGGGAAACTAGCCGCTGCCGCAGCTTCTCCTCCTCCTCCTCCTCTGGTGTCATTTCTGCTACGGTGTTGATGGTGGTGGTTGCGTTGGTGGATGCCGATGTGTGCCGGCGCGGGCTGGGCCTGCTCCGGTTGTTGGTCCCGCTGCCTCTGCAGCTGAACCAGCAAGGCCCGCTGCTGGTGCGCGGTGCGCAGACGCACCACAAAGTTCAGCATCGTCTTCAAGCCTTCACTCATCCGGTTGCAGAGGTAATAGGGCGGACGCCAGACCCACTCCCCGTAATCCTCCTCCATCATGTACTGTTGCACCAAATCTGCGCGACGCATCGTCAAGGGCAGCGGCAGCAGCAGCACGAGCAGCGGCACAACAAAGGAGTAGATGAACTGCATCCGCTCCTGCTCCGCAGCCGGCCATTGCTCAATGAAGAGGTCGAGCTCGCATGTGTAGTCGTCGTCCTTCGTGTTCGTGTAAAAGGCGCCGTGGGTGGTGTTATAGTAAGCTGCGGCGCCGTAAGCGTAGCCGGTGGTGGAGCGCAGCACAACGTAAAATGGCTCCGTATGCTGCACCCTGCTCACGCGCATAGAGACACTCGGCAGCACCTTACACAGAGCGCTCGTGTCTAGCATTAAAGCAAAGGAGTCCCAGAAGTTGGCCCAGCTTCCGCGGGTGGCGGTGCTGATGTCGGTGTCACTGTCCTTTCTGTCGTCGCTCTCCTCTCCTTGCTGCGCGTTAGCAGATTTGCTCTCTGCACCGCTCCATTGGACTTCGTCGATATATGCATGCGGCTGCACCGTGGCGCGCGTGCTGGAGTACTCGCTGCCGCTGCTATTAGTCATCACATGGTTGCGTAGCTCCACCTTGAAATGCATGTTCTTGCAATTGCTAGGGCTGACCGACTTGTTGTAGCGGTGGTCTTTGAGCTGCACCACGGCGTTGATGGTGTGACCCGCCTTGCCATCAAACTGAACAATGGTGTAGCGCGTGCCTGTCACCTTGAGCGGCACCACGGCTCTCGTGATGCTGCCCACCACGACCAGCGTCTCGTCTGCGAAGCTCCTCGACTGGTGTAGGAGGCGCTGCGCGTCTACCGTGATGGCCTCCTGGGAGAGAGGAGTCGAATACACTCCACGCTGATCGGCTGCAGTGGTGGGACTCGACTTCACAGCAGTTTCTTTGGCCGTGCGCACGGGGTGCTCGATGGCTTCGCGGTTAGCGGTCGGCGCCGCTCCGACTTCATCGGCAGGGGAAGCCCTTGCCGCTTCGCTGTTGCCTTGCGCTGTGCTCCGCACCTCTTCTGTGTAATCAAGTACGTACGCACGAAGAGGTGTAATGGGAGAGTGAAGGGCAGCAGCCTGAAGTGGCGTCAGCGGTTTCGCCTCGTTCTCGGTGGAAACCCCAAGACTAAGCGGCAAGACGGATCGCAGTAGCTGCGCGTACGATGTGCCGGTAGACTTGGCTGATGCGGGGGTGGTGGAACCTCTTGCAGCGACACTTGCAGACGCCGCTGCCTGGACCTCGAGGGCCCGATTGTTTTCCCGGGTGATGGTGTAAACCATGTGCAGATGTGGAATAGGGCGGCGCTTCTCCGGGCCGGTGCTATTGGCTGGGGCGTGATGGGCCATGGGGCAATCACCCTTGATGAGCTTACGATGACTGTGGTGCTGCGTGATACGCTGGCGCGTATTGTCACCGTAGGGCGAGGTACCATCGCTGCCAACAGCGCCCGAGAGCATGCCAATGCTCGCCGTGGCGAGCGGCTTTTGAAAAAGCCTCTGGATGAAGACATCTTGCTCCTCTAGGTTGCGCCACCACAGGCGGTTCAGCACCGTTGTCTGGTGCTGAGGAGATGGTGCGTCTTGCGCCACAGAAATGGCTGATTTAGCGTGGCCCACGTCTCCCTGCGCGGCAACGTGATCTGTGGAGCCCATCCACAGCACCACGAGGACTAACACCGCGTAGGTGGTACACACCCAGTGCCTCAACGTCATGATGGGCGTATGAAATCTTCGTGTATCGGCTACTCCCCGTTGCTCTACGAAACAAGAGCGACAACCACCACCACCACCACAACAATATATGCCTGCTGCCGTGTACGCCGTATACCCCGGCGGTGGATCCCCTCCGCAGCGTCTTCTCGGAAGCACCGCCGTAAAGCAAACGAATACTAAAGAAGGAGAGAAGAGCGCACAAAGGCGGCGGGAGGGGCGATTAGCAGCGGCGTATCGCAGGGACCAAAGCTCCCTCAACGGAAGAGAAAGTAAGAACGCAACAGGAAAGGACCGGAGAAGGAGAGGAGAGAAGAGGGGGTGGGTGGGCCACGCCCCTATCCACGTCCTGTTTTGTCGTCGAATTGATGTCCAACGCTGTATAAAGGACAAGGCCACACGTCAGTGCCTCTGCGCTTATGTGCTATGCACGCCGATGCATAACACGCGAGTCCCAATGAAGGCCAAAAACTCGAGCAGAGCAGCTGTGCAGCAACAAAAAACAAAGCAAATGAATGAAATATAGATACACAAAACCAAAAACAAGAGCAGGAGGTGGTTTGGTGATGTGAATCCTGAGGCGGGTCTCTCTCAGCGCCACGGAGGTTCAGTCGGCACAGCCAAGGGTCACCGATCGCAGAAAGGCGGTATTCGATATAGAGAAGAATCACCACCGGCACAACAAATATAAACCCCAGACCCCCCCACACACAAGCCCCTTGTCGAGCTGCTGCAATCGACGCCCTGTGACCCCCTCCCGAGTCGAGTGCCCCCGGCAGAAACCGAATTAAAAAGACAAAAACAAGTCGCAGCGCTTCACCGCCGCCGGTGGAATCCTCCGCCACAGCCGCCCACCGAAAGCAGAGCGCAAAGGGAGGGACAACCACAGCAGCAGAAGCACAAATGGGCGAAGCGTTGCCTGCCAGGACGCGGCGTGCGCGAGGCCCACAGAGCACAACAACAAACAGCGACACAACGATGCAGCAGTAAACGGCCACTGCGCTGACTTTGAAAGATATATGAAGTTGGCGCCACAGCAGCCGGTGCAGTGATAAGGCGTTCGTAAGGAGAAAGAGAGAAACAAAAGTCAGAACGAGATGAATAAAGACGAAACAAAGGCAGTAAAGTGTAATACAGTCAAGAATGAGAGAGCGCTGGGTCCTGGGAATAGTACGAAGCACGCACACGTACGTATGCCTGCGCCAGTGCAGCTTCAAAGAAGAAAAAAAAAACTTAAGTGGCTGCGCGGTGCAATGCGGTAGTCGATCACCGGCAAGTAAAACAGCACCTACAGTCTGAAATGGTTATGCTACTTCGTTTTCTGTTGATGCAGCGCTCCATAGAATGGGCGTGAATGTATCTTGGCGGCAGAGCATAGAGAGTTATGTGTCACCGCAACGATGAAGTGAGAGGGGCCGAGGAGTCGAAGATAGTGGAAAGGGAACAACTGTGGGAACGTCCGCACCTCGCACGCCAAAAGAAAGCAAAACATTGACAAAAAAGGAGAACCGAAACAACGCATAGAGTCTTACCCCCTCCCCCTCCCTCCAGCTCTGCGAAGTTCACGAGACGGAAAAAGCCGTCAGATACCCCAAAAGCACGGTGGCACAGCGGGTGTGGAGGCCGAGCAATGAAGTTTTCAATGCAACGTCATGCATCGACGCTGGCATGCGCTATCAACTGCTCTTCGCGTTTGTGTCGTTTAGTTTGGTATCGCCACATCGATCGATGAGCTTTAAACGTGGTGATTATAGATGCCATCTTATAAAGGCACTCATAGGGTTACATGTCAATGCAAAGCGCATTCACCATCGCAAGAACAGTATGAGCACAGCACACACAGAGAACACACAACTGATCAAAAGTCAATGCCCAAGCCATCTTCCTCAGCCCACACATCCACGACCTCCTGCTTCGCCCTGAACTTCTCTGCCTGCGCTATCTTCGGCTGCTCTCCTTCCACAGAAGACTGCTGCTCCGCCTCCATCAGCTTGCGCAGATGCGCTTCAATTGCGTCCACGTACTGCTCAAAGGCTACCTGGGGTGACTTGAGAGTAACGTTAAAAATAGCATCCACCACTTCGCTTGCTGCTCCTTCGCCGACGTTGACTTCCATAGAAGCAGCTTCCACGCTGCCACACGTGATGGCTGATGTGCCCAATCCGATGCTTTTCAGTTCCGCCGACGGCGGCTCTTCGCCGTCCACGGTGCCCCTCATGCTCGCCGCGTTGGTCTTCAGCTGGCCCAGCGCCTCGCGGAACTGCGCGTGCAGCTCATAGCTGTGAAAACACATCTTGAAGAGATGCGCCTTGACAAAGCCAATGTCCACAGGATAGCGACGCACCCAGGCCATGTACCTCAGCGCAGTGCGTAAAGCGGAGAGCCGAGTAGCCTTGTCTGCGCCGTGGGTGCGCCCGGGCATCACCGGATGACTCGGGTTACTAAACAGCGTCGGATCCCACAGCAGCGGCTCCGCGCACATGATTCCTTCACACTGAGTGTCACGCAAGTTCCTCCACACATCTTCGTAAGTGTAGACATTACCATTCGAGATGACAGGTATGCTGCCCTGCAGGGCAAGGTGTACGCGGCGGATCAGTTCCATGTTTGCTGCGCCGGTCTGCTGCCCCTTCATTTCCCGTGTGCGGCCGTGCACGCAGAGCAACTGCGCCCCCGCATCGCGTATCATGCGGGCGTAAAGGATGGTGAGGGCCTCATCGAAGTCGTCCTTCAGCGGATTTCCCGCTGAGTCCACATCACTACATCTGGGATGACTGAAGACCCGCATCTTCACCGTCACCGGCACCTCCAGTTCCACGTGCAAGGCGTGAATGACGTTGTGAATGAGCTCCCAATCTTCCATGAGGAAGGAGCCGTAGTGGCCACGGCGGGCAATGCCCTGTGGGCAGCCAAGATTCAAGTCCACCGCATCGCAGCCAAACAGCAAATGGTTCTCCTCCCCCTCCCCCTCTTCTTCTGTTTCTGCGCTGGCAGCCGTCTTTCTGAAGCGGACGCGCACCGGGTACACGGTCCGCGTGCCCTTGTCACCGCCGTTACTCCCTGCGGCGTCTGCGCCTTCGCCCAGCACCGCGTAGCGCGCGGCTGCGACGACGGTGTCCGCGTCGTTCCCACAGAACTGCACAATGCACGGGCGATCCACCAGCTGCGTATCCTCTCTCACCGGAGAGAACCCGGTGCTGCTTAGCGTGTCTGAGGAGGTCTTGGCAGCAGCGCCTGCCGATGCACACGCTTTCTCCATCGCCGCCCTCACCTCCGCAGGCGGGGTGGTTCCAAGGAAGTGTGCTCGATAGGCAGCGCTTTCCGCGAAGCTTTTCGCATGCAACATTGGCGTGTAGGCGAGCGTGGCCCCGTACTCACGACAAAGCATGCGAAAGGGCAACTCGCTCTGGTCCACCATGGGGCCAACGACGAGCATGCGAGGACTCGACGTGCCGGCGTGGTCTTCCCTCTCCTCTTTCATGTCGGCAGCATTGTTACCGAAGTGCGCCGTCGACTGAAGGTTTCTGCGTGCAGCGGCGGACTGCAGAGGCGCGTACTTCTTGATGAGGACGTCATTCCAGAAGCTCCACGCATCGGCGGGCTTCGTGCTTGGATGCGTGTGCTTCACTGTGGCGTCGCGTTGCCCGTTGCAATATGGACAGGTGGCGCTTCTGAAGGGTTCACCTCGGGCATGGAGTTGCCGGTATGCGTCTAGAAGCTTCTGGTTATAGGCCATGGGTCTCTGAAAGCGATGCTCTGGGAAAGAATCACCGATGGCTTCGATGAGAAGGTGGTGGATCGTGGGCAAGTCGTCGACCAGCTCAGCTCGCCTAGGCTACGCCAGTTGGACTAAGAACGAAGGAATCGGGGGGGGGGGGGGG
>LJSK01000400.1:0-17127 GCA_001299535.1 Leptomonas seymouri
CGGGAGGGGAGGCAGGCCTCCCCGTGCCGCGGGGGCAGGCGCCGTGGGCCCCCGGGAGGGGGGGGGGCCTGGGCCCGCCCTCCGCGGGGCGCGAGCGGCCTCGGCACCCCCCGGCAGGCCGCGGCGCCCGAAACCCAACCTGAGAATGCCGAATACCGAGATGGCACTTTGTTAGCCGCTAGGACAAATTGCCGGCATCACTTTCACTCATCAGCGTACGTTTATGAGTCGCGCCGCGCGCCCCCACGCCCCAAGCCGCGGATCGCTTCTCCGCCCATAGGGGCGGTTTTTTGGATTAGGTCCGCAATTTTTCTTTTCTCCCAAAGATGATGTAACTCAAGGGCAATGCTTTTTTTTGCGGTTGAACTTCTATATGATAAGTAGATCACTTATATATACATATAGGTATATGGCGGATAATTAAGAGCTTTACAACCTACGATTATGTTGAAATTTTAGCAGTTGACAGTGGTTTGCGGCTTGAAACAGCAGTAAATAAACTATTATATACGTGTACTGTCTCCCTTCATTTCATTATTATTATTATTTTTTGCAAAGCATCTGTGCTATAGATATGCGGCAGAAGTGTTTTCCGGATGTGGACTTCCTGCATAATGGTTGGATATATACCCTCTCCAGCTCCCCTTAAGATGCAGACTAGGGAGCACCGCAAGATTCAACTGATGCGGCTACCTCCATCAGCAGCACTAGCGTGTTAACAAGCAGACAACCGAGAGACTGGTGAAAGACGACAAGTTATTCATTTTTGTGCTCACAGGAATGGAGAATCCGATAGAACGGGCTCAAAAAAGAATGCTGATTTATTTGTTGCGCCATCAGAGCTTGGCTGAAAGGTAGGTCCGCCACGCCCTCCAGAAGTCTCGCAGTCTAAATTCCTGTCTCTCATAAATAGGCATAAAAATCAGCATCGGAGCCATTCCATTGAGATATATTGCACGCCATAGCAAGAATTTGTAGAGTTTCTATGATGCGTGAGCTATCGTAGCTTATGCAGCTTCCTTCCGTCACGAAGGCATCCTAGTAGGTGGTGCACTGGAATAAGCTTTGTTATACGTTCAGCAACTATAATGCTGCCCCACTTGCGTGCAGGGGCTGTTTAGACAAAGTGAAACTCACCGAGCCTCTTTCCAAACACATGAAGCTTGCCGCGTAGATGTTTTCCGGTTTCTAAAAGAAAAGCGAGTCTGAAGCACCGCATAGAAATACAGCGTCAAATTTCTGTCACGATGTGCGTAACGCACCCCAACATGATGAAGCTTCATGAAGTATTAGTTGAGCCAATGTCTGACATGCTTTATTCTGACATTCAGTACAAAGGATCTGCGTCTGCTTCAAAAATGCTGACAGATGAGGGGTTCAACCAATCTAGGAAGATATGCTCAATTATCAGCTGCGGCGACTGGTAGGTGCTCTCAAGCATGTGCAATGCATTGGCACTGCGCATCGTGACGTCGAGCGTCACAACACTTTCGCTGTTGAAAAAAGGACAGCTTTTTTTTTGGATTTCGGTACCAACGTTGTCTGCGCTGACAAGGGAGTTTCTGGTGCTGAACAAACAACATTGCTCATGGTTCTGGGGGTGCTTCTCCTGCAACGCCGATGTAACAGATCACCCGATTTGTATCTTAGCTCTGGGAGTATTGCTCTATCAGATTATGACCTCGGTATTCATTGTATATTATCTTGAACAATGAGACGCACAAGACAGACGATAAGTGAGCCACTAATATTCCCTGATAAGAGGCTTTCATGGTTCTGCCTTTTGTCAACGAGCTTAAGCTATCTGAATTGGAAGCATCCCCCATTTTTTATGAGAGTGCTCAAGAGGCGCTTGCGAAAGATCATACAGAAAAATGGAAACGCAGGGGTAACTGAACCCCACAAATTGACTTGCACGTGAGACAAAAAAGGAGCAGAAGGCAACATCTTTTTGCAAGCATAGGAAATGTTTCTTTTAAACCAGATGGGTCTTTTGAGAAACCTGTGTACTCAACAGCTCCCACTGAAAGTGTGTGGACCTGAAGACTTTTTTATTTTTATTTTTTTTATTGAGTAACGTTTCTGAACAGCTTGGTTTGCCTTTAGTTTTCATACATAGCAATTTTACCCCCTTTTCGCTTCTTGGCACGGAAGGAGCATCGCGGATTCTTTGACGTAGCTGGGCTTTCCGCTACTCATGAGTGTCTATTTTTTCTTTTGCTCACATCAAGAGTGAAAAAAATAAACTCCTCAGACAGGTAAGTGGCTAAAATTGCCCTTCCTTGATACTTTTTTTTTTAATTATTAAGTTAAAAGGAACCAAGTTATTATTATTATTATTGCTATTGTGATTGTGATTGTTATTCTTATTATTATTTGCTATGCTATCAGTAAGTGTCTACCTTGAAGCAAAGAGTTCACCTGTGTACAGTGCGTTACTCTGCTTATCATGACAGAAGCTCAAAAAAAGTCTTAGGCAACATAGTTATTGGTGACACAAAAGCACAATAAGCGGGCTTTTGTATGGAGTATTTTGAGTAACGAGATGTTGTTTCTCTCCTTACCCAAGAGTTTTCCCCATTCTGTTTGTATCAGCTGAAGCCCCCGCTTCTGCGCAACGCAACATATGCTTTCCTTTTTTCTTTTTCCGACATGCTGAATGCGAGCTCATTCTTTTCCCATCATAGAGTTCTTCTGCGTGCATCTGTTTCTAGAGTCGTGCTGCTCTTGGTATCCACACCGTTTAATAGCCGTGAGTATAATTGAGAAACGGAAAGAACGGAAAGGTGGTGCTCTAAATCTCTACCGTAATTTAAAGGCTAGCGGAAATTAGTTTATCGCATTTTCTGTTCAAATATATCTCATGTACTTGCTCCAATGCTTGTGTTTGGTTTACAGTATGTATGGCTTCATTTTTTTCTTTGATAGTTTCTTTTGTCTCTTAAGGGAAAGAGAATCTAAAGCGCTCAAAAATGCGGTTAAGAATTTGATGTGCACTCCTCTGTTAAACTTCTGATCATTGGAATTGTACCTCCTTTGTGTTTTATCTTTAGTTACTGGCTCCTCTATCTTCTACGTTGCTAATTCAGATTATTAGCAGCACACGCGGTAGTGCACTTCCTCTCTTGATTCTTTTCTTTTCCTTTTAAGCGTTTTATTATAGAAAAGGAATTTCCTGTTCTTAAAAAAAAAAAAGCACCCCAGTTCGTTTTTTTTTTTTTTTTGAGCCGCTCAGTTTTTTTTTTTATGTCGCCATCGCTGGTGATAGGTATCAAGGCTTATATTCGTTTTTTTTTTTTTTCTGCTCCTCCCTTCTGTAAGCTGGGCAACATATCATTGACTAAGCGTGTACAGATATCTTTGAAGTTGTTGTCAAAGAAACTTTCTCCCCTCTATATTTACGTTTCCGGTGGTTCTCTCACACGTGACCTTTTTTTAAATATCTACTACTCGTCTCATCAGTTTATCTGCTTCTTTAGCTGGATAATCCATGTGCTCAATGCGTGAATGACAAATGCTATTGGACTTTGCCCATTACAAGTACAAGAGTCACTATAATGTAATTTGCGGTATGCGATCCCTCGACACTCTTTTTTATTTTGCCCCTTGCCTTCTAGAAAAAAGCAACATAGTAATAATATACAAGTACATGTCACTGAGGCGTGAGTCTATAGGAGCGTATCGAGATCTCTATCGTGCAGCCGCACGGGCTGCTCAAGATTGCGGTTTGTACAATTGCGCTGGGTTTTTACAGTATGTATCGCAGCGGTACGGTAGGGAGGCAGATTTGCACCGTCGTCAGCTGTCTCAGGCCCTACAAGCACTTGCGCGCCAAAGTGAGTCACAATCTGAAAATAGACGGCGCAATGTTTCTCTTGAGCGCACTAGATCGAAAATTGTTGGCCAGTACCAGCGGTACATCTCGTCTGAAATTGACCGGACTCGTACACTAGCCAACGCCTTTTTTTTGGCACCAGACAATGCTGCTCTCACCTCGGTGCTGAAGGTACTCTCCGCCGGTGTGGGAAATGCAGCGTACCAGCAAGCTCTTGAAGCGAGTTTTCTTTCATTTCTAGAGTTTGAGGCGAAACGGGCCTCACGCGACGAGGTCGCCGACGATGCTACAAGTGAGCGTCAAAACCGTATCATGCTACAAGCACTTCTTCCTTATGCAGAACGACTTCTTCTCGTCCACCGCACGGCTATAGGTGAGCAGAACAGGATGAGCTCTTTACTCTACCTCACACCATGGCAAGTAACTGAGGCAATTGTCGGAAATCGTAGCGGCGTTTCCGCAGCGCATCTCCGCATAGGCAGAGACCACATTGTTGTTGAGGTAGATGAGACGTATAACAAGCAGGTGGTGTACATTTGCTGCACGCGCCGTGAGGGTGGCGACTCGGGGAGCTACGAATGGGACCAGGAGGTTGAGCGAGTTGAAATCAGCGAGAGCGAAGAAGTACAAAAAACGCTTTTCCACAGTGAGTTTTTGTTTACAGCAAGCCGCATATGCGATGCACTTCTCCACGACTCTTCATTGCATCCTACACGAAACACTGTAGTCATGGGGCACGCTGTTGGAGGGGCTGTGGGGCTCATTTTGTCGCTTCTGCTTGCACAGCGAGGATTCCAGGTGGCGAATACCATTTCCCTCGGTTCCCCGAAGTCGTTACAGGGTACGCTAAACAGGTACATTTCTGCTGTTAATCCAGTTCGTCTTGTGCTGGCTGGAGACCCTCTCGTTGAGCTCCCGGTCACTGGAGCAGAGGGCGCGCCGTTTGTCCATATTGGCGAAATTCTGCTCCTCACTCCGCCCCGCACCACTACAGAGGCAGCACCATCGATGCCAACAGAAACACCCACTGTATCTTCCAGCCTACCAATGGCGCGTCACATTGACAAGGACGCAGCGCAACCCTCCTCCCTGAGCGACAGTTTTACGGTGGAGGCTGTGGGCGCGATGATGATGGATGGGGAGGATTTGAATGATGCCCCGTCTCTGCCATCTGTGGACGATACACCACGAAGCTCGAGAGTAGCGGATCAAGTGGATGGCGATGCAGATGAAGAGGACATCAAGGGGATGCGACATATGGCGGAAGAGAGATACCGGAAGCAGTTCCTTGTCGAAGACTACGTTCGTCACATGCAAAACCCGTTAGTGGAGCTGACGTACGCTGAGGGAGATGAGGTGTGGGACGAAGGCGACTACGAGGCGATGAAGCGGTCAATGCACACGGAGCCGGTTGTCACGGCAGAGGAACACCGCGTGCGCGACTTACGAGGCCCCCTGTGAGGTTTTTTTTTTTTTCACATACACCGGCTAACGGTCAATTGCTTGCAATATGTGGCCACTGAAATGATTGTCAAACACTAGAAAAAGAAAGTGGCGGGCTTCGCAACTTGTAGAAAGCTGAAAGAGCACACCACTGATAGAGATTTCGAAAACCGTGTAAGCCTCTATTAGAATACTTAAATTTCTGAACAGTGACGGTGCTGCCCATTAATCCTCTCTGCTGGTAGAAAAACCCCCTTGCATTCCAGGCCCGGAAATTGCTTTGTGGATTATGTGCAACGTGCTACACAGCGCCTCTGGACTTTTCACGTTTAATCATGTGATTATTTTATGCTGCTGTGGCCTCTCTTCACACTCTCCTGTTTTTTTTTTTTGATTCTGGAATGTGCATGTCGATGCATGATTGGCTGAATTGTGCTTTTTTAATCATGCTGCGGGATATTTTGACGCGCACAGAAAAGAAGCTAAAATAATAAGCCGAGGAAAATCTTCTACTGCTACCACACAAAAAGCCTTTAAGAAAATCTTTACTCGGAATTGTTCAGCTATTGCTTAATACACAGCCAGTCTACTTTGGAAAGAGCAAAAATAACAGTGATCGTGACGGCTGACAAAATGAAGTTTGGGTACAAGAGTGAGACGGGCGCTACTATCCTCGGATTGTTTGCTCTCGCCAGCTGCATCGTGTTCCCAAAAGGCTACATTCCTACTATCATCTCGCTGTGGGTGATCGTAGGGCGTCTTGTCGCCAGAGGCGCAATTAATCATGTGCGTCCGGTGAACGATGCTGACCCTGCGGAGAAGCGGGCGAAGGCGCGCTTTGTGATGTCGCGCGGCATGCCGCTGGAGAAACGTCCCGTGGCCATCGTTACGGGGACGAACAGCGGCATCGGCTATTGGACTGCTGTGGGGCTGGCGGCGGAAGGCTACGAGGTGATTGTGACGTGCCGCTCTGAGGCTCTGTCGGCGAAGACGGCGGAGAAGATCCGCGCGGAGGCGGAGAGTGAGCGCCGTAGTAACCCGCAGACGTACGCGAATTCTCCTGAGCGAGTGCTCGTGCAGGCAAAGCTGCCGGTGGAGTGTGACAACTTTGACAGCGTGCGCGCGTTCGTGGATTGGGTGTCTGTGGCCTACGCAACACGTAATGTGCAGGTGCTTGTGAACAACGCTGGTGTGATGCGCGCCGATATCACGTTCTCGAGTTTCCACCCCAATTTGGAGCTTCACACCGCCGTGAACTTTCTCGGTCCCCTGCTGTTGACTGAGCTGCTGCTGCCGCTGCTCGAGAAGAACGGAGGCCGTGTGGTGTATGTGTCGAGCGAGGCGCACCGTTTCCCACAGAGTGTGCTCGGAGCTGGTCTTCTTGACCTGTGGAAATGGGCAAATAGTTATCCTACGTGCATGGGGCTGGCGGGGGGCAAGCTGCTAACGGCTCTGCAGCAGCTAAACCAAGGCTCGGAGAAGTCCTCTGGTCTCTTGCACACGACGAAGTTCGGGAAGTCTCTCTGTCGCTACGGCGCAAGCAAGCTGCTCAACACATATCACGCACACGTGATCGCCCGACGCTACGCGCTTGACGACACGAAGCCTGGTACTCTTGGTGTGGATGCCTGCTCGCTGCACCCTGGCTGTGTCTCGACCAACATCTCCCGCAGCATGCTAGGCTCTTTTCTAGGCGCCATCTTCGCCTGGGGCTCGCTTTTGTTTTTGAAAACATCCTGGGAAGGCGCGCAGACCACGCTGCATTGTGCGATGTGCCCACGCGAGGAGCTGAAGCTCGTTGCCCCGTGCAGCAAGAAGCCAATTACCAGTCCTGACGCCGTGAGCCCATACTTTGTGGAATGCACGGAGAGGACGCGGAGCATGCTGCTCGCGTACGGCTGGGATGTGAAGGAGGCAGAGGCGGTTGTGGAGTGGGGCAAGCTGCAGGTCGGTCTTCAGAAAAGCGCACTGAAAGTGGATTAAAGATGATAGAGTGTTGTGCGCTACCATGCAAAGTTACTTTGTGGGGCTTTAATGACTGCTGCTCAACGAGGTTGCTGGCTTACTGGCTGAAGCAGGAATGATGAGAGTGCTGTGAGGCTCCTCAACTTACCTGTCCTTCCCGTTTTCGTTCAGTTTTGCATCGTTCTTTTTTTGTTTATTGCTCAATTTGACGATTTTTATTTTTCTCATCGGAGCTCTTCTTTGATTTCATTGGTGTGCCATCCATTCCCCAGTTCGCTCTTGCGCATCAAACATTTTCCATCGTAACGCTCTGTTCCTCGAAATCCATCGTAATACCATTAAGCTGTTAAACACCATTGCTTCGCAATAAAGAAAATAACAATAGTAGCACGTTCACATTCACAAATACACACACACACACACACACACACACACTCAGATGTACAGGGGAAGAGGGGAAAGCGTATCTGCATTCTTATTTATGCGATCAGTACAGATATATATTTGTGTTGAACACCGCTTTCCAATTCAGCGTCTTCCTACCCCATTCAACCGCTTATACTTGCAATAGCAAGCTGTGCGAAGTGCTGGTGCACTGTTCTGTGTAGGAATATGAAGAAAAAGAGCGTTTGCGCACGATCGATGCCTCGATTTGCAGGTTAATGCTTTTCCATTTCACATCTTCTTCTTGAGCTGTGTAAAGTAGCTCCTGCCGTCTTTGATTTCTACTCTCCATTCTCTTTTGCTGCCTTTACCTTTCCTTCCAGATATACCTTCTTCATTTCAGTATTCATTCCACTTTTTTTTTTTCGCTTGCACATAGCACGGAAACACTGCGTTTGAGTGTGGTACATATTCGGCTAATTGGGTAACTAAGTGCTTTCTGTCTGTGGGGCACCCCACTAATATGAAAACTGCAGCGTAAGCGTCTTCACTGTCCCAAACGTCTGCGTTAGTTGTTTCGACTTACTCATTTTTCTTTTCTTCTCATACCTCATTTGGTGCTAATTCATTCTTGGTTCAACGGAGCTTGCTGGCTTGCACTTTCGCCGTTAATCGGAATTGTGTCACATAAATAAATATAAATAAATAAATATATATTTCATTTCCCCTTCTCTGCTTTGTAGAGACAACCAGAACTATACAGTCGCTTAAAGCGAAGCCTTTAGCTCCCCCTCTCCACCGCCCAGATCCATTTTTTTTGTGGAAAAGGAGGAGAGAAACAAAGTATACCTCAAAAGGCGTAGTTTATTTCTTTCAACGCTGCAAGAAGTGTATCCTACTTCACCATGTCGAGTGTTGCATTAATCGAGCGCCTCATTGAGGCTCTCCCCAAGGCTGAGCTGCATCTGCATATCGAGGGGACTTTGAGTCCGGAGCTGCTTTTCAAACTCGCGAAAAGGAATGGTGTGGAGCTGCCGTACAAGACTATCGAAGATGTGAGGGCCGCATACAACTTCGCTGATCTGCAGTCTTTCCTCAACCTGTACTACCGAGGCATGTCAGTGTTGATAACCGAAGATGACTTTGCTGAGCTCGCCTACGCCTATACACAGATGATGCACGAGAATCGTATCTGCCATGCAGAGCCCTTCTTTGATCCTCAAGGCCATGTTGGACGCGGAGTGACCTTTCGTGTGGTATACGATGGCCTCCAGAAAGGATTCAAGCGTGGCGCCGAGGAGTTCGGCGTAAGCATCTCCCTCATTTTCAGCTTCCTGCGACATCTTTCTGAGGAGGAGTGCTTCGCCTTTGTGCGTGACGACCAGCACCCTGACAACGGGCAGTACATTCGCGAGCTTTTTGCCTCGAAGGCATTCATTGCTGTCGGCCTCGATTCCTCTGAGATGAGTAACCCGCCAGAGAAGTTTGAGCGGCTCTTCCGCTACTGCCGCGAGGAGCTGAAAGTACCGTTTCTTGTGGCACACGCAGGCGAAGAGGGCCCGCCGGAGTTCATGCACAACGCGCTGAATAAGCTGGTAGTGGATCGCATCGACCACGGCGTCGCCGCCCGTTTCGACAGCGAGCTCTGCAAGGTGCTGCGGCAGAAAAATGTCCCGCTGACGGTGTGCCCGACCTCCAATGTGGCACTGTGCGTCTTTGACGACCGCGCCGCGTGCGGGCATGCGGTAATGGAGCTGGTGCTGGCGGAGAAGCTATGTGTGACCATCAACTCCGATGACCCAGCGTACTTTGGCGGCGATGTGCGGGAGAGCTACCGCATTCTCGCCGAGACAGGCCGTTTGACGCCTGAGGTGCTGAAGCAGCTGGTGCTGAACTCTTTCCAGGGCAGCTTTCTTTCTCCTGAGCAGAAGTTGATGTACGCAGAGAGGGTGGACGAAGTGTACAAGGAGGTGTGCCATTACACACTGCCGCAGAGAAACGTGCGTCCAGAGATGCCCTCGCTCGAGGAGCAGGTGGAAGGGATCGAAGCGGCGGCGATCTGAGTGAAAGGGAAAGAAGGACAACACGGTGCACTGCTATTCAAAGAAAACGTCAATAAGGCGTCAATGATCACGTGACGGGTGAACTGCAAGCGCGCTAGCTTAGCTTTTGTCTGCTCTGTTTCCCCCCTCACCTCCAAGCAGCATTAGCAAGCTCTCTTCCTTCCTTGCAGAGCCGCATCTCTGCTCTTTTTTTTCGTAGTTGTTTTTCACACGTTTTCTCCAACGCTGTGCGGTGCTGCTGTTCTTTTTTAGGTTTGGTAGTCGTGCAAGTTGCTTATGTTGGATTTGGTTGCATCAGATGACTTCCAGCCCGGAAAATGGAGTGTTATAGTGGCTGATGCCCCGTTCTCCCCGACTCTAAAGTTGCATCAATGAGGACGTTTCACCATCTTTTCCCCCCTTACTCTTGTGCTGGTGTAGGCTGCATACCTTATGGCTAATTTCAAAAAAGTAAATGAACAGGTCGCTGTGCACCCCAGATGTGTCTTGCTTTCAGACTTGTACTTTATTATTATTATTATTTATTTTACCTTTCCTATGCCACTTTTTTAAATCTGCGCTTCCTTCTGAGTTGCTGCGCTTGTACGTGCACGTGAATGTTTTTTTTTTTTTTTGCATGCGAGTACGTGCGTGCGTTGACACTTTGTATGGCGTGGAGGACAGTGGCAGCTGCTGAATTACACGGAAATAATAGCTCGCCTTCCCGTCCATAAGCACCGCTTTTTATTGCTATTGTTTGCAGGAAAATTTCCGTGCCGGGAATCCTTTTTCTGCAAATTTATTTCCTTATACTCTGAGGTTCTTCTTTTTTCTTTCTTACTCGCTTCTTCGATAGGTTTAAACTGAATTTCGCAGTTCTGTCATGCTTTCGAGCTATGGTAGCAATGCACCACTCGTCAAACGAACACACGAGACCTTCAGTTACTGGAATGGGCTTGAAGAGAGGGACTTCTCTCCACTTGTGCTCCTATTCTGTTTTCTTTTTTGTTTTCCGTGCCGTTCCCTCCAAGGCTACAGGGGTGGTGGTGGAAGGGATTTGATAAGCACGGAAGAGCCTCCCTCTTTCTCCGTGGTGCGTATTCCAGTTTCTGCGATGTGGGTTGCTTTCTCTGCGTTCACACAGCGCAAAAAGTGGGTGCTCCCGTTGGTGTCTAGAATGACCCATCCTTGATCTTCTGTAACCCCTCTCCCCTTTCCTCGACCACAACCGCGCTGCACTCCGACCAACGAGTGCGCATGGCATCTTCTCTTTGCCACGAACATGCGTATTGCACTGCTTTTTTCCCGTTAAACTTAGATGGTGTGTCAACAGAAGTGAGCAAAAGAGCTGCTCACGGCAGTTTCCAGTATCCTTGCCTCTTTGCAGAACAGAAACTTAGCGACATCAAAATTTGTTTTTACCCTGTAGCCATCGCTTCCATTATGATTCACTTGTACGCCTCGGAGGCGGGAGCCTTCGCTTCTCTCGTTCTCTTCATCATCATTTTCAGCCTTTTTTGGGTTTTCCGCGTGGGCTGGTCGCGTGAGGCGAGCGCTGTCGACGTGCTGGTGCTCCTTGTGAGCTGCGCCTTTGGCTGTCGTATGGCGGCGAAAGGAAAGATGTGTCAATGGCCGAAGAACGTTGATTTCACAGGGCGTGTAGCGCTCGTGGTGGGGGGCAGCTCGGGCGTCGGCTTCAGCACTGCCGAGCAGCTGGCTGAACACGGCTGGACTGTAATCCTCGCCGCTCGCAACACGGAGCGCTTGATTTACGCAAAGAAGTGCATTGAGCGACGCCTGAAGCGATGTCGCTCCAAAGGCGAGGTGAAGGTGCTGGGCACGGTGGATCTGCGCTCCGACGCGTCAATTCGCGCTTATGTGAAGAGCCTGGCCGCAGTGAAAGACAAACTACCCGTGGGACTGCTAGTCATGGCTGCGGGTGCGCTGCACCGCCGTTTAGTTTTTGTGGGAGAGTTGAAGGAGCTCAAAACT
Organism: Leptomonas seymouri; assembly: GCA_001299535.1. Lineage (NCBI taxonomy): Eukaryota > Euglenozoa > Kinetoplastea > Trypanosomatida > Trypanosomatidae > Leptomonas > Leptomonas seymouri. The sequence goes on from LJSK01000400.1 coordinate 11,662, forward strand.
GGCGAGGCCTCTGTCGTATCGTCACCCGCGGAGTGGCGCGGACTAGAGTGCATGCTGGCCTCCAACGCTGTCGGGCCTTTTTTGTTTACGCAGCTGTTGCTGCCGCTGCTGGATGAGACGGCGGAAAAGTCATCGGTGACATCGCGCATCGTGAACGTCAGCTCCAGCTGTCACTCCTTCCTAGGGCTGGGTCGGCAGTCTGCCTACGATCCTGTCGCGATGCTTCGCGGACTGGACAAGCGCGGGGCAGAGGTGGCTGCGGGTCGACGTGGTACCACTGCGGGGGGCGGCAGCGTCGATTCAGGCAAGGCAAAGGATCCGTACTACATCAAAGACTTCAGCTTCACTAATTTTGTTGGCTACTACGGGCTGTCTAAGCTTTGTGTCATGTGGAACACCCGCCTGCTGGCTCATCAGGTGGCGATGATGCGCTTTACAAAGAGTACGGGACTCACCACACCAAAAATGCGCAAGGTGGAGAATGGCGGGAAGAAGGCGTTGCCACCTCCGACCACCACCACTAGTACCACCAGCAGCAACAGCATTCCGTTAAGTCCACAGGAAAGTGAGCGGCACAGCCCGCTAAAGATTTATGTGGCCTGCACGCATCCCGGGATCGTCTCAACGTATCTATACCGCGAACTTTTTTCTCCACGTGTGCTGGACTTCTTGATCTACTACCCTTCGTTGGTGATTGGCAAGACGTGGTTTGAGTCGGCGCAGTCAACGTTGAAGGCGGCGGTGGAAGACACCGACATGGTGCATGGTGGTTACTACCTCTGTGGTGGCGAGTACGGCCCGGAGAGCGGCGTGAACTGCGTGTCGGATCACGCGCAAAATCCGGAGCACCTGCATGCCTATCGAAAGTGGCTGATGGGCAAGGTGGAAGCCTCCATGAAGACCACGAGGGCGGAAGAGAAGGAGAGGGAGTAGCTTCTCTTATTTTATCGACATATTTGCTTCCACATAAGACGCTGCTCTTCTTATGTACTGCTGGAATGCGCTGTGTGTGGGTGTAGGAGGGAGGGTCGTTTCCCGTGCCAAACAGCGATGGCAGCCTGTTGGAACGGAGGGAGAATGCTACTTTGCGTGGAGCGATCACCACAAGTCTGCCGCCCCCCAAAAGCTTAAAAGAAATACGGTAACACCAAAGAAAAAAACGCCAGGGTAAACAGAGGTTTAAAGGACTGCTCTTCGTCCATGTGGTGAGACTGCTCTTAATCGCGCGTAGCAGCATTACAAGATGCAACACGCGCTGCTTTTTTTTTGTCCTCACTGTTTTTTTTTTTTGGTTTAGCAGCATTTATTTTGAAAGAAAAATGTTTTGCTTCCATTCCTCTGCCACGTCTCTCATTTTTTTTTTGGTTTTGCTTCCATCCTGCTCGCTTATTCCCCATGAACGACTCAAACTTTCGTCACTTTTGTCTTATTTATCTTCTCTCCCCATCTCACGCTCTCCGCACGTCCATTAGCCCGTACCGCGTTTTTGTAGCGCAACCCGCATTCCCTAGTTTCTGCAAAGGCATGCAAACAACTCAAACGTGTCGCAGAAGAAGTACGTAGACATGCCAGCCTCTTCTAATTTTCCGAATCCGGACAAGCAGGCAGCGGTGAAGCCCTCCATCACCACGAGTACATCGAGGGTGGTTTTACCCATTGTCAACCTCCCTGTGCTGTCCCCGGGCTACCCTCTCGCCCACAACACCGCTGCACTCGAGGCTTCTGCATCTCGTTATTTTCAACACGGTCACAGCCCCTACGGAAAGCGTTGTCGCCCCCCGGCTGATACTGCTCTGACCGCAACTCCCCCCAAGATTCTCGATACTCTCTGCGTAGAGGAGTGCGCACAGGCGAGCAGCGGTGACCAATGGAGTAGCGTAGCCTCGATAACAGCGCCCGCTGCCAACGGAGCTTCTGCTGCTCGAACGAAGGCGTATCTCACGAAGCTTTTCCAGGAACCGGTGCGGTGTGAGCAGGATGTGTACCGCCTTGTTGATGTGGTGCACTGTCGAAGAGTCCTTCGTGGGGAGGAAGAGGCGGTGATGAAAAGCGGGAGTGGCGCCACCGCAGAGGGTGTGGCGATGAAGGTCAGCGCGTTTAATTCCTGCTTGACCAGCGGGCAGCACCGACGCTACCGTGCTGTGGTACTGGAGTGGCTGCGGCACCAGCCCTCTTGCTCAGCCCCGCCCGACTCTGGCGAAGTTCTCAAAGTGGTTCAACAAGAGCAGCGGCTTTTTTTGGAGGTGCTGCGCCAAGAGGTCGTTGCTCGCTTCACATCGACGTGCCCATCGTTGCATGAGCTGCTGACACCTGCGCTCATGAGTTACGCAAAGGCCCGCCGCATCACTCAAATGCGGCAGCAGCTGCTCTGTTTTCTGGAGGACGCCAAGGCGCACGAGGCAAAAATTCTTTTATGCCGCTGCCTTACCTCCACATCGAACGAAGGCGGCGACACCGCGCTGACTGTCGATGCGGATTCTGCTGGGGTGAAGTTTGAGCAAGAAGACGGGGATGCCGATGCCTCGAATCCGCAGGTGTCGACGCTGACGCCGCAGCAGATGTACCAGCGGCGGTATCCCAGCCTGCGCGTGCTGCAGCTCCACATGGCAAAGCTGTACAATTCACAACAGACCGGCATCACGGCCCCGTTCCCCAACCCACAGGTTCAGAGCTCTCTGGTGGAGGGAAAAAATCATAGAAATCAATGCCCTTCTCCGGTCATTGGCTCCCCCGCAGTATTTCTGCGTAGGAGTACCGCGCAGGGGCTGTCACCGAACCCGCCATCGCGTCTTTTGCTAAGTGCTCTTCCGCAGTTCACGCCCGACAACGACCGGGACGACCAGTCAGATGGATATGCAGAGATTGACAGCAGCAACGAAAACAAAAAGGTCGAAGTAACTGATGGAGAGGGTGTTTCTTCTTTTGCCGCCCATCACATGCCGTTTGACTCAGCAACGTCGCTTCCTGTGTCGTTGCTTCGAGCATACGTCGAGCAACACTTGCTGCCTCGTTTCGGCTGGCGTCCTTCCAAGCTTGGCGACGGTAGTGGTGCTGATGCTATGCAGACGGCGGATCACCGTGAGGACCTAGTCGAGTCCATCTCGCTCTCCGCCACTTTTTCTGGGCTGCTAAAGTTGTTTGTGGCGCACCTCGATACTGAGGAGCCGCGCACGTCGTTTCGCGTCCCTGTGCGCGTGCATCTCACGCCCATTTCTCGGGGTAACAGCGAGCAATCAACTGCTGCCACCATCGCTGCAGCGACAGCAACAGCACGTTACCACGCGCATGTGATGGTGGGCGATGCTGTGCCAAACGTGAAGGAGAGTCGACACAGTGTGCAGGTGGCGGCAGCGGAATACCTGTTGTACCACCAGCGCTTGACGAGCAGTGGAGACGATACACCGGGTAATGAAATGGAGGCGGAGCAGCGCGACAGCACTAACGGCGTTGCGCCAACGGATGGAGGCGGCGCAGAGAACAGTTCGGCTTCTACGTTCTCTTGTGCCCGCGTTCTACTGACGCGCAGCGCCACCATGCAAAATGCGGTTGAACAGGGCGAGGCGGCAGTTCAGGCGGCGGGTGGCGATCGCATTAAGGCCTCTGCTGCGATCTTCCTCTCCATGAAAGAGGCCGTTGCAGATGCTGCACCGGTGTTGCCCTTCTACGTGTCAGTACCTGCTGGCGCGGCAGCGTTGGTACAACCCCCACGTGCAGGTAACGGCTCCACGCCCGTCGAGTTTATGATGGCGAAGATGGAGCACCTCAATGCGACTTCCGCCGGCACGCCGGCAACCCCGCAGACGGCCGCTGTGTGCCTGTCCAGCAATGAGACGGCGGGCTGGTGCCCGTTCCTCTTGGAGTCGCTGTCGCCGCGAGAGATGCTGCAGCTAGATCTCATTTTCTCGTGCTACCCGACTGCGGTCGTGCGCCTCCATCGATTGCAACTGATGCCGGCTGATGACGCTGGAGCAACATCAGGCGGCACCACTGAAGGGGCAGAGGATGAGGAAGGGCGAAGCGGGGCGGATAGCATGCAGGTTCTTGCTGTGGAGACGCTGACGTGTGCGAGTTGGGCCCTTCTGCGCCAGCAACTTCACAACCGCCCGACGGAGTCTTTGACCACTTCTCCAACCCCTGCCGAGGTGCTGGGGACGTTGTCGTGGGACCTCCTCTACGACACGCTGGCCTGGCTGCTGGACTCCGTCGAGCGCCGCGCCGCAGACGCCCTTCGTACACAGGACGCATCTGGGGATGCATCGACCGCCACCGCAGATGGTGACCGCTTTATCTATTTTATTCTGAGTAACCACGCCAATCTGGTCAATCCCAGCGCGAGTACCAAGCTGTCCGCCAAGCGACCGCACCAGGCCGACAGAGTGACGGAGGTCATGACCTCTACTTTTACGGAGAGCCGCTTTGCGGTGCGCTACGTCCTACAAGACGCGTTGGAGCTGTACCCAGACTACGAGCCACGTGTCAGCGTTAACTTCGAGGCGGAAAATCTCAACTTTTTGGAGGAGGATGGGCACAACAACGAGAACGGTTGCGGCACGGATGATGGAGTAAAGGGTGCCAGTCCGGTGGCCTTGCGGCTGTATCGCGACCCGCATACGTGGAACTCAGAGACCATTCCGTTCACCTTTCGGAGAAAGGCGCCAGTTCCGACACCATCTGCGTCCATGTCGTGCAGTTGAGCATCTGGGGTGGCGCGGAAATGCGTATCGGGGCCCTTATCCTTCCCCATTTTTTTGTTGTGGTAATATGTCTCAGTGATTGCACTGGCAACGCCAGGTTGCAGACAAGCCGCTGCGCCGAGGGCCCGCAAACCTATTCCTTGCACGGCAGCGATGCGTCGTTCGTTTCTCTCCGTACCCTACCTCTGCAATAATGCAGGGGGGCAAGCGTGTTGGTGTTTAATGTTGCTTTCGTCGCCCTTTGAGTGTGAGGAGCGCGCAAACGGAAAGGTGAAGGGCCAACTTGTGCTGTGCGAAAGCAAAGGAAAAAAAAATAGCAGATCATGAAATTGACGTCACGATCATTCCCCTCAATGTGGTCACCGCGCCGTTCGTCTTCACGGCGATGCGATCAGGATGCAGCACGCATGCAGATTGCTTTTTTATTTTTGCCCATTTATTTTTCTCTTCTTTATCGCTCCTCTGTCTGCTTTCTCTCTCTTCTCTCTATTCCTTCTTCATGTCATTGCTCTCTGATGGTTTGCGTCTCCTTATCACCCCCCCATGCCTCCGCCGCTAAGTGCACATTTAGTGTGAAGAATCGCCATGCCGCCGAAGTTTGATCCCTCTCAGGAGCTCATCGTGATCGTGCGCGCCGTCGGTGGTGAGGTGGCCGCGACCGCATCCCTGGCTCCCAAGGTCGGTCCTCTTGGCCTGAACGCCAAGAAGATCGGTGAGGATATCGCCAAGGCCACCAAGGACTGGAAGGGTCTGAAGGTCACCTGCGAGCTGC
>LJSK01000401.1:0-17084 GCA_001299535.1 Leptomonas seymouri
AGACGAGTGGAGGGGAGACGACAGGGAGCTCAGAGAGGGCTCACGGCGCATGAAAAGGTTGTGGTCAGCACCGCAGAGTGTCGCTTTCTTTGTTTCTTCACCAAAGATCGTCATTACAGTATCCTGATTGCATTCAGGAAGGTAGTGTGCGTCTATCTATGTTGTGGCCGCGCCACACTTCGAGTGAAATGGTAAAGCAAGCGTCGCTAGATTTCAGCAAAAGAATACCAAGCTGCTCAGAGGATTTCTGTGCTTTGCAAAAAAGAAAAAAAAAGATGTTCTTCGAAGGAAGCAAAAAGAAAAGGTGACGAACATGAATAAAGGTTGAAGAAAGAGAATGCCTGAGTTTTGTCGTGTGCTTGGCAGTCTCCGCTTCTGTCCACATGCGAAAATGATGCTCTATGCTTAGCAGCGGCGATGAGAGCATTGACAATCCGAAGTTGATGAACTCGCAATAAGCCTATCCTACATAAACATAAATTTGATAGCCAAGTATATATAAGGAAATGGAACTCGTGGAGATTCAAGCAACCACCTCACACAGGTGCATCGGGCGCATCACCAGTGCCGTTTTTTTTTTTTTTTTAGAATCAAATTGGGAGGCAAAAGGCTTTAAGTTGCAAGGTATTCTGAGCGAAGAGGGTTTTTTCCTCTTCTACGTCCCAGCGCGTGTAACAAGTGAGATGGGCAGAAAATCAGCCAATATTGCGCTATCGATAGGACTGCAGGATATATTCGATACCTTCGCGTGGTTCACGTAGAACATAAACGGCCCCGTGTTCTTTGCCTGAGGAAGCGGAAGGTCCCCAATGAGCGCAATCTCTACGGGCGCCCTATTTTGGGTGCCGTCTCGAATCAGAAGATGAAGGCTGACGGTGCTGCGATCCGCATCGATGTCCTTGTTGGCGTCTATGTCCACGTAGGCGTCGAAGACGCCCCAGGTAAAGGTGAAAAATGCCCGATCACCTCGGCGTTGGATAACGGTCATTTTGTCTGGGAGCACCCCCATGTTCTTCAGGCTATCCGGCAGGGCCACGGTCAGCTGAACGGGGTTGTCGGAGCGGCTCTCTACGCACAGCACATTGGTGACAATGTAGTCCCCCGTGCCGGTGAGAAACTTTGGTGGGTAGTAGAACGTGCGCGACGAGAAGGCGCATGTGTTCCCAATTTCCAGTGAGGTGGGCACAGATGAGGAAAGTGCGCTGACAGACATTAAAATGGCGGTGTCGCTATCTGTCGATCCGATCACAACACTGAACTCTAGAACGGCGTATACGGCGTTGTCCTGCTTCGCCTGCGGCTTTGCCTTCAAGGGGGCCACCACAACAGCGTAGTGATGCACTACAGGCGAGCCCGAAACGTCGTCGTGGAGGGTGGCCTGAATATCTGCCTCTGCGATAGCCAGCTTCGTGCCAGACGCGGTGATCACGTCGAGCGAAAGTGGTCCCTTTGAGGCTTGCTTAATGCTGATTGGAAGACACTTGCTGAAAGTGGGCGGGCGCACATCGGGTTGCAGGCTCCACGGCATTGTCGAGCTGGCCGAGCGATGGGTGGCTACATGGGTGACTCCTCCTCCTCCTCCTCCCTGTAAGCCTGCAGAAGCAGTATCGGCTGCCGCAGCAACTTTCGCGGCGCCGATAGGGGAGGTGGCGGCAGGAGCGGAAACAGGAGAACGAGGTGCGCCTGCTGTTGGTGTTGCTAGTGCCGCTCCGGTACTCGCCGAAAAGCTGGCGGAACCGTCGTTGACCTGTGCGCCTGCCTCATCTCCGCTTTCCTTTGCTTCTTCAGCAGCAGTTACTGAAGGCAACTGCTCATTCGCCGCTAAGGTGTTGAAGGGCAGGGCAGACGGGGGGAGAGAAGGGGACGCGGCAGAACCCCCAGAAGCGACGTCAAGCGCTGGTGATTGTTGTGGTGCCTCTTCCGAGCCCTTTGGGGAAGCGGTCAACTGCGGTGGCCCCTGGCCCTCTACTACGTCGACGCTGTGAAACGGCGCTGACGCAATTACTGAAGTCACTTTTTGCGGTTCTGCAGGAGATGAGTCTTCGTCTTCAAATTTTGCGTTGTCGGCATGGTTGGACGCTACACTAGACTCCACTTCGACGCCCCCCGCGCGCTGACCCGGCTCCACGACAGGATCCGCGTTGATCCAGGACACTCCCCAAGCTGATTGGCCCTCTTGCAGGGCGGCAAACGGCATAGGGATTGTTGACCCAAGGACGAGCCCGTTGGCGTCCTGCACGCGCACCGCAATCAGGTCGCCAAAGCTCCACTGCTTTTTCAAGTGGTGGGACCATAGCATTCCCGGTTCCGCGCGGTCGATAAACGTGATGCTTTTCACGCAAAGCATTTCTTTGTTGGCCACTGAGGGTGCTAGCAAAATGCCCTGAAATTTGGAAAGAAAAAAGGTGCTGGTGTACTAGCCGCGGTGGCTGTGGATACGAAGAGCTGCGCAGTGAATTTTATTCCTTTGTATGCCATGGGAGGAGCGGGAAGAAATTAAGATAAAGGGATTAAAAGGAAAAAAGAAGAAAGAGCCGGGGTATTGGAAAAGAATGAAATCACTTTAGATGACGCAAGCTCTGTGCCACAGCTGCAGGCGGCAGAAGCACAGATAACAATACAAAACATGCACAGCCAAAACGCCAAAGCAATCAAGCAAAGTAGCAGCAATAAACATTCAAGGACAACGATCGGGGCGTGAGCAACGCTATGCTCTGATAAAAAAAGACGCTGAGACCCATACATATGGTTAGAAGAAACAGCTTGCCACTGCTTTCACCACTTCTTACTAACTAGCTATATGTTTAGATTGTCCGGGAATCAGATCCAGACATATACGCCGGAGCAGGTATTGCCAATGCAGACAACACACACAGATCAACTGACCCTTCTTTCTTTAAACTCCACAAGATCAACTAACAAGCGGTGCCCTTCGGCCACTAAGCATAGAAGTAAAAAGCTCGCTTCGGCTTGTTGGAGATCAAGACGGCACATTCCTCCTAAGCAAGGAGAATTCAAGCACGAGTGTAAGTCGACCTGCATCTTTGTGCGGTGCGACGCGCCTAACTACCTCGGGGAATGGGAAAGATTTGAAAAAAAAAAAAACATTTACAAAGGGAACAAGAAACAACAATGGATGAGAACGAGGTGGCTCATCTTCATTCCCTCTCCCGGAAACGCAACAGGCGCCCCTCCCGTTTATCGAGGTGCTATTACTATTAAAAAAATGGCTACGCTTGGAAGACCAAGAAGCCACAGTCTACCGCAAGCAAGCAGGCACGCATGCACATACGCACACACACAGCCCACGTGCTACAAGTGCACGACGAGAGGTGGCATGGTTTGCGGATTGAGGTTGCCCACAACAACGTCTTCGTCCTCCTCGTCCTCCTCGTCCTCCTCCCCATTGCCATACTCCTCGCCTTTCTCACACGCATCGTTTATGTCGGGCACCACCTCCTCCTTTTCATTCTCTTTCGTTGGCTCAACAGCCCCCCCAGCTTCTTCCTCCGCGTAGCCAACGCCGTCATTCGCATCCTTCTCATTAGCCCTACTGCTCACAGGCACCGCTGCATTTTCCACCGCTTTTGCAGCCTGTAGCAGCTCGGCAGCGCCATCGTAGCGGAAGACAGCCAAGTCGCCGTAGGCAGCGGTTACCCTTGCCTTCTGGTCCTCGGTTAGCTGCATCAAGACGTTATCGTCGTCCTCGTAGTCCTCATCATCCAGCAGCGGAATATTTGCATCCGAGTCGTCCGAGTCATCAGAGTTTGGCCCTTCCCGCCGCGCAAACCCGGGTAGGAAGCTCCCTGCCAGCTGCACCTGCTGGATTGCTGGATCCACGTGAACTGCGTCAGTTGTGGCATTGTCAGCGGGTGCCGGTGCATCGGCATCAACGATCGGGTACCCAGAGATCTGAGCGAAGATCCGCGCTAAGGCGTCGGGAAATTTGCTCGAGCGTACATTCTTAAAGCATGTGGCGAGAAAGAAGTCGAGGCAGTCTCGAGCGGTGTGCAGGACGGAGGCAAGCCTCTTCGGCGCAATGAACAGTTTTTTGTCCCCATCAAAGAACATGGCAGAGTAGTTTTCCTTGTTGGGTAGGCTTTCCACGTCGAAATAGGCTGGTGGGGCCAGCTTGCTCTCTATGTCGTTGAGAAACAGATTCGGCACATCCAGTAATGGGCGCACCGTGAGCTGGCGCAGGCACAAAAGAACGTCCATGGGAGAGACGGCGGTCGCATCGAAAAGGTTCAGCACCGCCTCCAGATTCATGCGGTCGTAATACGTTACAAAAGAGGCTACACCAAAGTCTTTGCGCTTGTAAAAGGCAAGCACCGAGCTCGACGAAAACACAGCCGACTTGTTGTCCCAGCAAAAAACCTGCGGATTCTGGGTGTCGCGGTTGGCACGGTACTCGATGGTGGCAATACGTGGATAAAGGGACCAGAGTAGAACAAGCCGAACAAGTCCTTTGTTGCTTGCATATCTTGACAGATGCCTCTCGGGGGCATCGATGCCTTTCGCGAAGGAGGAGTGGAGCACCAAATTGGTGAGCTGGCGCTTTGTCCGCTCGAGTGAGCGCAGCGTCGTGATGTCCGCAAAGTGCGAGGACGCGTAGTGGATACTCCTCCCACTTCGGACCCACTCAGTGAAAAGCTTGACCACAGAAAAATGATCAGAGAGATTGCCATCGTCAATGCGCAAGAGGTTCTCCTTGGAGGAGTTCTTCTCAAAGCTTTGCGGGCGGATGAAAGGTGACTTCACCGACAGCCCGGCTGCAATGGTTGCCACGGTGTCCAGGACGCCGAAGCATGCAGCAGTGAACAGCATCTTTCCAAGCAGAGGGTGCATCGGCAGCCCCGCTAGTGCCATGCCGAGGTTGGTCATCTTCTCGTTATCTGCCGTGAAGGCGCCCATGTCTGTCAAGAACTGCACGGCGTGTTCGATGGACTCTCCGGATGGAGCAGTCATTGCGCGCGCCAGCACCGTCGCGCACTTCTCGTTAGATTCGATTGCCTTCAACTGCAAGCACACCTCTTCCAGCGGCGAGCGCACCATTTCTGGAGGAAGGAAGTCAGGCAGCTCATCGTAAACCACCTTGGGCAGGAGATGATAGCATACGCCAGGCTGGCATCGCCCTGCACGACCTCTTCGCTGCACACCATTTGCCTTTCCAATCAGCGTCGCGTTCAGCGCGCTGGTGTTACCTACTGGGTCGTACGAGGTGCCCTTTACAAGGCCGCTGTCGATGACGTAAACAATGTCGTCAATGGTGATGCTTGTTTCCGCAATACTGGTGGCGAGAACAATTTTGCGGAAGTTGCGCGGCGGTCGGACAAAAACCCGCTGCTGCTCCGCAGTGGTCAAACTGGAGTGCAGCTTCAAAATTGACAGCTGGGATGCAATTGGCAAACGCATCAGTCGTCCAGCAATTGTGGAAATTGCCGCCCAGCCGGGCAGAAATACCAAGATGCTCTCCGTGAACGAGCGCGAATCTTCGTGAATCTTCTTGATTAAATCGCACACGAGGTCATAAGGGACAAGCGATTCAACGTCACGATCAAAAGTGTCAAATACGGACGATTTCAGCTGCTCGTACAGAGCGGTGTTTCCTTCTTTGGCTTCCGTAGATACCTCTTGCTGAACTCGTTGCGTTTGCCTCTTTACAAGACCCATAGCAGGGGCGGCGGACGCAGAAGCCCCGACTTTATGGAGCACATCTTCGAGAAAAAACTCCTTCACTGGAAAGAGCTTTCCGGGAATTGTGATGAGGGGAGTATCACGATTGCCATTGTATTTGGCGAAGTACGAGACAAGTGCATCGATCTGAACCGTAGCAGACATCACCACAAGTTTCAGCTTCAGCGGAAATTTCTCGGGATGCTCGCGCTGCGCAAGCAGGCGATCGCGGAGAAGCAGTAGGCAGAAATCCGTTTCAACGTCACGCTCATGTACCTCATCTAAGATGACGCACGCAACGCCTTTTAGCTCAGGCCCGGTATGAAGGCGGCGCAGCAAAATACCAGTGGTCTGATAAATGATGCGTGAGTTCGGGCTTGTCATGTTTTCAAAGCGAATAATGTACCCACAACTGTCGCCACACGCTTCACCCCGCTCCTCCGCCACGCGCTGCGCGACAGAAAGGGCACTAATGCGTCGAGGCTGGGTGCAGATAATGTCGTCCTGCTTGTTAAATATGCCTGCATCAAACAGCAGCTGAGGAATTTGAGTGGTCTTGCCGCATCCCGTATCGCCAGAAATGACAACGACATCGTTCGCTTTTACAGCGTTAATAATTTCTGGACCGTGGCGGTAAGCCGGAAGTGACTTTCGGAATCTCAGCAGCGCATCTCGATTGATTTGGCGTACTGGTTTTGGGGCTGAAGGAAGTCCCGATTGACGAGCGCAAAAACGCTTTGCTTTAGAAGCCGGTTTTGTGGCGGCAAGTTTAATTTCCTTGGTCAAGCATTTTTTATAGGGCACTAAAGCCACTGCCAAAGACTCGATGTCGTCAGCAGAGAGATGGTCGTACACCAGCTTTTGCGCGCCCTGGTACCCATCTATTGTTTTGATGCGCACGCCATCCTCAGCGGCTTCCCTTTGGCGATTTATGGTATCTATTAGACCACCAATCTTTATCAGCTTCAGTGTACGGTCCCCGCCAACACCAGAGGATTTGTGGTCCAAATTAAATGAAATGGCGATACGGTGCACTACATTTCGCTGAGCCGGCGTAAGAGTGGAAGGAAAAGAGAGCTCATTTGACTCTTTGTTTTCGACAAAGGCCTTGACAAGCTCGTGGAAGTCTTTTCGGCGCCATGTTGATACGTCATCCTTGTTGACGCTATTCTGTGGAGGACTGCTTGTATTCGATAGTTGCGGCGCCTTCTGAGAGCTTGCTTGCTCGCTTAGCTGCTCAGCACAGTTCCCCCCTCTACCCCTCCCGCGGCCTCTGCCACGAAATAATCCACCTCGTCCCCTCGCATATCGATTGCTTTCGCGAGCACCGGACGGCTCTGCAGCATGCGGACTGACGTTTCTAGCGGAAGTACTTTCCTCCTGTCGACTGGAATTTCCTTTCCGGAAGCATCGGTCCTCCTTGTATTTCTGACCAGGATGCATTGTGCCGATAAATCTCCAGGGAAAAAAGAATGCTGATAATGACGCACTTTTGTTTGGCTTGCGATGATATGTAAAACGATAACGATACAGAACGATGAGCAAAAAAGGGTTTCTTTCACGGGTTCTACAGCGTAAATTGTTTACTTTTAAAACAAAAGGTCCAATACACTTATTTGGTACCTTCAGTGTAAAAAAGTGCAATTAGTAGGAGGATAGAAAAAACTTCTTCGTATATACGACAACACGACGCGTACTTACACCAATTGTGTTTTCCATCATCTTATCTTTTTCGATAACCGTCCGCAGAAGCGAAAAGCAAAAAGTCACCGCCTATATCAGATCTGGGCCTTTCTATAATACAGCACGTTTAGTATTTCTCATTTTCCCTCATTCTGAGGGTTATAGCCCAGGGATCACAGATGTCTCAGTACTTTTTAAAAAGCGTAAACAATGAGGACAGCAGATTAACTTCAGTCGAAAGCGACATCAACATCATCAAATGAAAAAAAAATCAGCACATTACAAATCGCCATCGTCGTCATATGAAAAAAAACTGGACTTGACTGAGCGCTGCATACCGTCATTAATATCCTGATTCGTTGCTGAAAACGAAGGGACGCCCTCGCGCAATTCGCGAATAATGAATTTTGTCGAAGACTGCTGCTGATCAGTGTCTAAATACTTCAAAAATACCATTTCCACAACTACAACGTTATTATACATCCAGCGACTCATGCCGACATCGGCTGCAATTACTCGCCCATCACAATATTGCTCAATTCGGCCGGTGTGCTGTGGCGTGTGCCCCACAATAATGCGTGTAACGTTGAATTTTTCCAAAATTTCGTTCACCTCGCCACAGTCGTCCATCATGCTCTCGCTAATCATTTTTCGTGTCCATAAAGGGCCGTTGCTTCTCAAATACACATTTCGAAAGTCACGCTTGCGGAGAGCGTCCCGAACCTCTGAGTTGAGAGAATCAACGTCAGGGAACCGCATGTCAACCTCGATCCCTGCATGAACGAAAAGTGTACTTTCATCCACATATGCAGTTTTGAAATTGTCGATGATGTATTTACCAAACGCGCCGTCCGCATTCAGTGCGTCTATGCGCATCGGTCGGCTTAGAAACCCGCCGTAATTCCGCTTGTTGACATAGTGATAATACCCTTGGATGTTCAAGAGCTCGTGATTTCCAATCAGTAGGATCACTTTATCATTTGTGGAGGACTGTTGAGTTTGCTCTTGAAGAGCAATCGCAATATTTAACGACTCAAAGTCTTGCTCTCCACGGTCGATAAGATCGCCCATTTGTACAAGCGTTGTACGCACTGTCACAGATTCATTTAGTGCGCGTGAAAATTTCCATTCAGGAGGATTAATGTGGACGTCCAATACGTTATCTTTGCCCTCCTCCACAACATCAGCGAGCCGCAGTGCTTTTAAAAAGTTTTCTGCATCACCATGAACGTCTCCTATCGTCACAATGCGGTGAATTTCTACCAGCTGCTTTGTGGCATCAACAGGCACCACCACAAGTACGCTACAAATGGAAGCGATTAAAGCCCAAAATGAGAAAATATATTTGCAGAAATAGGGCCTCATCTTGATATTGTAGATAGTTTTCGTTCTAATGAGGCCTGGCTCTGTGCAAGAGCGGTTGAATAATAATAATAAAGTAAAGAAAATAAATAAAAAAACAATCCAGAGAGATATTTTTTCTGTTTGTTTAACAAACGATCTTTATAATCACTGCCCATCTTTCAAATTCAGAGAGAAGCTCTATAGCGGTACGCCGGATCACATAAATTCATCTTCACCTCAGCGATGAAGCGGCGCTTTTACCCATGACAAAAAAAATAGTTGCGTGCGTCACTATCATGTACTCCGCTTAGTTCGTCTTTCTTCCTAGACTTCCACAAATGTGGCATCATGTAGTAGTAAAGTTTTTGCTTCCGCATTAAATGTTGGGTACCTCACGGTCATATCTCTATTTATATTGATACATATACATACACATATAAATATAGATATGGACATTTGTACCTTCGATACCATGCCACTTTAATTAGCCCCGATAGAAAAAAAATGAGAATAACACCTCACACTGCCAAATAGACCACAGCCTCAAGCAGTATAAATACGTTTACAACTGGAAAGAAGTACAAAAGGAATCATTCAATGCGCAACGACATTCAGCGGCATGCTCCGCTTTACCGGCTAATGGGTTGTGCAAAATATTACCTGCCCTTCGATACACAAAAATCGCGTACTTGATGTGCTAGCTAACCAAATATAAAATGCGCTGTCTAAGCTATGTTGTGTTTGAGCTGTTTCATACAGAATACAAATTTTAGGGTGGAACTTGCAAAGTCAAATTTGCGCGCAATAAGAGCTCTACTCGCATGTTCAACAAACTTCCTCCCCCCTCCCTGTGGCACTTCCTTTCTTTCGCCTTCTGCTATACAGAACTTACACAGCTAGTTATGACCGCCCTCCTGAGCCCCTCTAACTCATACAGCGCCACCCCTTTGGTGCCGACATCCCCTCTTTTACATCTCCCCCCTCCATCCCTCTTTTTCCTGTGCTCCATCTTGTCGCTTTCTTTATCGCGCAGTCCACGCTTTGACCACCGAACTCTTCGCAGGGTTAGCCCGCCGGCACTTCTTAGATGATTGCGCACACATTTCTCTCAACCAGGGTACCTCTTTCCTCTCCCTTGTGCTTCGGTGTTTTTTTTTTTTCGAAATGAAAGATGAAGCGCGACACTCTGGATGTCGCGATCCTGCTGCTCGCCTGCCCTTTCTCTTTCTCTGCTCTGAGCGCCAACATCTTTTTTCAAGACGCAGTGAGAAAACGTGAATCTGGTGAATTTTTCCAGCTTGGACAGCTGTGAGGAGAAAAATATATATTCGAAGACGATGACGTAGGTAGTTGCATTTTGCAACTTAGCCTAAAAAAGTTATATTTGCTTGGCCTCATTTGCCACAGGGTGGTGCATAAAAAGAAAAACTTTGGGAGTCACTATGTCAAAGATTAGCGGCGCTCGTCTGCTGTGGATATGGTCGCTAGAGTGTCAACACTTCTTATTTACCCACTTCTATCACATTTTTTTGTTTGCTACAAGGCAGAGCTGACTACAAACACTGGTGTTGCACTTCGCGTATTGTCAACGCTAATGATCACCACTTGTGGCTCAGCACATATCCCGCAATTAACTACACAGATCCAGATTTTTTTTTTTACCTCCTGTATCTGGCACTTACTCAACGATCACCAGGCGGATTTAACAAGCGATATTGCTCAGTTTTTTTTTTTGTTCACTTATCACGAATAGCGAGTGAGCACCAACCTGGCTGAATATGATGCTGCGTTACAGAAGATTAGCTTCCGTTACTGGATTAACGAGACTTTGTCTCCGTTTTGCAAGCACCGAGGTTATGGCAGCGCCGCCGCGCACAGAACCTCGTCGACATAGAAAGCTGTACTACCTGACTCGCCGTGAGGAACGCGAAGAGGGATTGCGTGATTTTTTGCCACCTAAACCTCTGCTTCCCGCCGGTTGGAAAATTCAGCACAACGCTGGCTTTAACCGTTTTGATTTACTGAAAAACACTGAAATTCGCCAATGCGGTGCCGAAGAGATGCACGTCATCACCCTTATAGAATCAAAAGAGTATGAAGGTACATATCGCATGGACACGGGAGAACGCGAGGAACAAGAGTACCTTAATTTCTGCTTATTTATGCGGAAGCAAAGGTATCCGAAAGGTGGACTTGAGTTTTGTCTCACTTCCATTGATATGGAACTTGTAATGGATGCGCTCATTGTTCACCCCACAAATGAGGCGTTTGAGAAGGCGAAGGCGTGCTACGAGAGAGACGCGGTTTTACGAATGAATGCAGCCAGCCCAAAATCAAACGGCGAAGTGCAGCGGATGCGACGATCAAAGTATGGTGGGCCGATGCTGAACGAGCTCGATGACGACTTATCAGATGAAATTTTGGATTATCTAGATGAACGTGGCGTCAACAATGCGTTTGCAGAGTACATAATGGCACAGGCTTACTATTACGAGCAGGAAGAGTATTTGAACTGGCTGCGTCTTTTGCGAAAATTTTCTGATTGACACAGTTCCCTCTTAGGAACCACTTTTCAACGGCTTTTTTTTTCTCATAATGTTGTCGCAATGATGGAGTTTTATCGCTGCCGTTTTTTTTTTTTTTTGCTCTTCTCATTTGTGCTGTGATTTACACCTTCCATTTTGTTTTACAATTAAATAAATACACCTGTATGTAGGAGGAACGCACGCGAGTGTCTCTTGTTAGCTCATATGCAGTGTTCCTTGTTTTCTTGGGCACCTGCCAACATGGCACCGAACTCAATTGACAGTTTTCCTCTCTGAAATGCTATTTACTTTTCTGTGGTGTTACCATTCTCTGTTCCTGAGCCACTGCAGCTATTTCAGTTAGTGTTATTCTCGTTCGTTGTGTTCCACTTTATCGCTTCTACTATCTACTCCGTTGCTTGACTTTTTTTTTTTTTGCTTGTTTAACCATCTATTATGATTGTATATATATGTTTTTTTTTCTTCTCCTCGTGCTTTAGTCGCAAGAAAATGTTGCGGAAGCACTATGTGGCGTTGAGCTACCAGCGTGGTAGCTGGGCCCCTGGGTCTAAACACCAAAAACACATGTCCATGAACCCTACGATGTACTTGTACCGGTTTCCTGGTCCAAAAGGCCCTGGCCCGTACGTAATGAAGTACTGGTGGACTCTAGGCTGCTTCCCAACGGGTATTGAGCGTCCGTTTCGCCTTGACGAGTTTCTTTCCACGTATCAACAGCAGCATGTTCCAGCTGAGGTTGAAGACTGGCTCAACTGCTTTCTAAAGAACCCGTTGGAGGAGCTGAAAGGTGCTACGTCGGAGCTGTTATACCAGCTTGAGGCAGTTTCTTCTAGAGAGAAAACTCGAGGCTACCACTATATTGAATCTAGTGTTGCATCGTTTGCTGCCCCATTGGCAAAGTTCGAAAAGCAGCTGAACGTACGTATTCCTCCGTTAGCAGTTCGGGCGTCCATGGGATCTTCAATGTTGCGCGAGCGCCTCAAAGACGATTTGTACGAGTACAACGAGTCCTTGAGCGAATGCGGCAGTACGCCTCACCGGCGACTCGCCCGGACTGCATTTAACGAACCTCTCGCGATCGGGCCAGGTGAGGAACAAAACAAAAACATGGAGGGTAGAGATGGGGAAGTTTCCGCACCTCTCGGCCAAGCTGTTGGCTCATACATCTCACCCGACACACACACGGCACCTGATGAGAGAAAGCTCCTGCGACTTTTAACCACTTTGTCTGAAGGATGTGTGCTGAAAGAAGATTACGAAAGCGCGTTCTCAATTTTGGCAACTTCACTCAACTTCTCGCACGATGACAGCACAGACTCCTTGGTGCATGCCAACGTCTCCGCTGCAGCACTTCTCAATGGACAGTTTAAGGAAGCTGAGTTTCACGGACGACAGGCTGCGCTCCTGGAGCCTCAACTAGAAACCAGCAGAAAAACCGGCGGCCGAGGATATGCTCTTTGGGCAACTGCAACTGCATTTCAGGATGACTTCAAGCGTGCTGCACGCATTGCAGAGAAAGGAATTGAGTTATTTCCGGGAAATATTGCGCTGCAAATGCTACACGAAAAACTTGCAAAGCTGCAAAATGAAGACGCTTTGCCGTCCCTGAAAGGGCTTGTGATCCGCTCAAAAGCACAGCAGTCTCGCGGTTTATTGCACGGGAGCGGGCTTGCATTTGACAATGAATTTGACTGGATTGTTTTCAAGAACAAGCTGTATCCGAGCAAGATGAATCCATCCACGAATGAGATGGGATCAGTGTTTCGACGTGTGGGTGATTTGGGCGGTCATATCTCTACTTCTCGGGCAACAGAAATTCTGTAACCAGATTGGTACCGTAATTGCTTTCTCGTTTTATATATGTTGTGCTGTTATTTAATACAGCATCAAGAGTTATATCAAACTGAGCCTAACTGCTGCGAAGCGAAAAGACAAAAGAAGCTGAGAACTATGGAAATGTGAGAAAGTGCTATGGCCTGAGACAAATAGTGGCTGTTGTACAAAACGTTATCCCCTTTTTTATGGTATCGGATCTGACCCCGAGGCTCTCAACTTTTTTTTGGTGCCCAGTTTATTACAAAATGGTTGACTTGTTTTTGTTTGCTAATGGCTCCCCCTGATCTACATTATTATCTGCTTTCTCCTGCTCTGCTGGTCGCGCTCAATTCATTAATCTTTTTTTTTTTAATTTTGATGCACGGTGTAAGAAACGACTTGTTGTCAAGTAATTAAGCCTATCGGTGCCCCAGAAAGATTTCCTCTTGCTCGCGAACAATTTCTTTATTACCGCCCACTATTTCACCTTCAGTAAAAATGCCGATCTCGACTGTTGAAGCTTTCGCGAAGCGCCACGTCACGCGGGAGGATGGCGTAGATGTTCTTCCACGTAAGATGATTCCCGTCGCCGCCCTCGAGGCGGGTTACTGCCTTTCCTCGCCTACGATCAATGACGCAGTGGTTGGTGCCACCTACCCTGATCAGATGACTGCGGAAGAGTTTGCGGCGCTTTGCGAGAAGAACCAGTCCGCCTTCGTTTCCGCTGAGGATATGGCCAAGTCTGTTGTCGTTGTGGCGCCTGCTGGCGTCATTACTCGTGGGTCTCTCGAGGAGATTATGAACAAGGGCAGCAAAAAAGGCGATGCATTGTCTGAGGATGAGGTGGAGGCTTTGTTCACCACCCTAGATACTGACAGCACAGGCGCTATTACTGCTGAGGACTTCATGCGTGCCCTTTATGGCGATGAAGGCGCGTTCCGCCTGGCGGAGCGCCGCAAGCTGGACGCTGCGGAGGCAAAGCGCCGGAAGGAAGAGGCAGCCGCCCAGGAGCGTGCCCGAAAGCAGAAGGAAGAGGAGGAGAGACGCAAGAGTGCAGCTGCTGAGGCTAAGCGCAAGGAGGAAGAGGAGCGTCAGAGGGCCGAAGCCGCGAAGAAAGCCGATGGACGTGGTAAAGAAAAGGGTTCCAAGGAGAAGAAGGCTTCCGCCTGCTGCTAGTGTTCTTGCGTGCTAGAAAGCACTTCTACGAACTACTTAGCACCCTAAAACTATCTGGAAACGTTCAGTCACACCGGCAGCTTCGTCTCCATTTTTCTCTTCATCTCCGAAGTTAATTTGGAATTCTCTTTTGTTTTTTCTTGTTAGATATTTGCTGCACGCGCTTACATGCGAGACGCACTACAGCAAGTATGGCAAAGATCTACCTTGCACATGTCATGGCTTCCCGACCAGAAGCTCCTCGGACTTCGGTTGTGGGCCGTGAATTTACGGGGCAGCCCTGTGTGCGAAGAAAGCGGCGTTCTGGCGTCGCAACAGTCAAGTGGCGGTGCAACATTTATTTACCATGTTAGTCGATTGGCTTGTCAAATGATTGTTTCTGTGACGTTTCATAATTGCATTTGTGGGTAAAGGCGACAATTTTTTTTATTGTATCTTGTTCGTTTTTTTTTCTTTATATCTGTCGTTTGTCATCTCTTTGTTCAGTTCTCTGCATTTTCACCTTCCCCCCGCCATGACTCGACACTGTTGAAGCGCGTATCGTGCTTGATTCCAACATTCATGTTGCCATCTGAGCACATGCGTCAGAAGTATAGGGAAGGTGGAGAGAGTGAACTATCGAGATTTTTTCCTCCTGTACGTACTTCGTTTCCTTTTTTTTGTTTTGGATGTAAACCGGTCGCCGAAGCAGGTTCCATCTCGAGTTGGCTATGCGCATGGATGAACATTTCTTTGTGTTAGAGTAACGCCGAAGCAAACAAGCAAGCAACCGCAAAAAAAAACCGGCACATGTGCGCGTGAAACAATCCAATAGCTAGTAAGAAAGGCGATTGATATTTTCTCGCAAGCGGTGACGTGGACATTAGTGGTTTTTAAATCTGTGTTTCGTGATCTCCCCAATGCATCGTTTTGTTGTCATCAGCATTCGGGTCTTTCGATTCCGTCAGATTGCTGGCTGCACTCGCTGCGAACAAAAGAAAGCAACACAAAGTGAAAAGATGCATGCATTAACGGCTAATTCAGTACATTGTGTACAGCGGATTTTATGTATTTTCAAAAATATGCTTCTTTGCTTGTATTGATATTCAATAGCTTCCATACTTCGCATAACTACTTCTCCGTTGAGCACTTCGATTTTCCAGGTTGCCATTTGTGGAGCTCATCTTTCTGAGCTTTCCCGTTCCATAGGACTATTTTGCAAGGTTGTTCAAAGGAGTGGTGACTTGTCTTTCATTCCTGCGGTTTTCCGCTTAAACACAACATTACTGTTGCACACTAAGAGTGCTCTGACTATTCTTTCTACTGATAAGGAGCGCAACAGTCATGTGGCGAATTTCACGCCTGGCGATGCAGACGAATCGTGCCGGGCTCTACATGCCATACACACCCGTTTCAACAAACCCTATTGTTTACCTTGACATTTCGGTGGAAGGCGATGCCCTTGGGCGCGTTTCAGTGGAGCTCTTTCGAGATGTCGTCCCTAAGACGAGCGAAAACTTTCGTTCACTCTGCACAGGGGAGCGTGGAGCCTCTCAATGCCCATTGTATTTCAAGGGCATTCCCTTCCACCGGATAATTCCTGGGTTTGTGGTACAGGGCGGCGACATTCTCACCAAAGATGGCCGCAGCAATGTTAGCGTGTTCGGATACCCGTTTCCAGACGAGTCGTTTGACGGAAAAGCGGGCAAGCACCTGCCTGGTACAGTAGGTATAGCGAGTAGCGGGCCGAACCAGAATGGATCCCAGTTCTTCTTCAACTTAGGACGTAATGAGCAGCTGGACAGAAAGTTCGTTGTCGTGGGCCAGGTGCTGGAGGGCTGGCAGATTGTAAATCAAATCGCCCAGGCTTGCGGCTCCCGTTGCGGGACTCCTGTCAGCCGCGCGTGGATTTCTGATTGCGGACAGAGCGGAGGCTATATGGCGGAGGAGACGGAGGAGGCGTTGCGCGGCGAGCGCAGCATGCATGCCTTGCCCGGCAAGGAAGTTCTTGATCTCATCCAACCGCGATACTGATCAAAGTGAACGAGGGAGTTACAAAGATGACGCAGCTAGGAAGCGTGAAGAGTGTGATACTGCTGCGTACATACCGAATGCATGTTTGCTATTCTGTAGTTGACGGTGGTGGTGTTCGATATTTTTCACAACGATGACATCCGTTTTCCTTCCCAATCTTTACCAGGAATTAACCCATCAATTTCGCTGTCGAGTTGTACCCTCTTGGCACACAAAGAGGAAAGTGACCTCTGTGTTGCGTAACAAAAAGGTGATTTGAGGGCAACATAGTACCTCACCGACTTATACCGCATCAGACTGCGACAACAAAAGAACTTTTATCACGCTCTCCTAACATTCACGGTACACTGCCTCCAGTTCAAATAGTCTCCGCTTTTCTTTCCCTCCACAATTTCCCTTCTCCACTTGGCCTCACCTGCTTATTCCTCCCTTGCTCGCTGCCTCTGCATCTCCTGCAACAGAATTTCTCACTTTTGCGCGCTGCTCACTTGACTTCGCCAAGACCCCTCCCCCCATCTACCTAAGGAGTCGCACCATTTTTTTTTCTATTGTTCGCTTCCCATTTCATTTACAGTTTCTTCTTACCCCCTTTCCCCTTCCTCTTTCCCTCCGACTTTACCACGACTGCCGAACAGTTGAGCGACAGACACCATGCGGAAGTCCAACACAGCTGTTGCGTCGGCCCTGGCGACGCGCGACTGCGGTGCGGCTCCATGTCTCGGGCAGCGCATGCTGAGCCGTGAGATCGGCATGCTACTGCTGATTCTTGCTGCGCAGACGATCATGGGCGTTGTAAACATGGACAACGCGCTGAGCACAGAGCTGATGGCA
>LJSK01000402.1:0-12701 GCA_001299535.1 Leptomonas seymouri
GAATAATGGTGATGTTGTTTCACAGAGCCAGGCTTTGTCACTTGCCCGCCGCACTGACAACGAACACACGTCGTTCACGAAGTCAAGGGATGAGCACTCATGAGGCTATGTGGGACCCGTTTTTTTTTTTCCCCCATTTGTCTACGAGGATAAGCAACGACATCGCTGCGCAAACAAACTCACTGTGCTGCTTAGTTATTTTTTTTTTCTGCCCTTACCTGCAGTTCTAGTGAGAGGTGTGAGTTTCAATGCGATTGCAACGCGATGCTCAATGAGGTGCAACGCATTACTTTACGGTGCTACAGTGATTATGACGTTACATGGTTCGTGCTGTTCTTACTACTGTATCCATTAGAGTTAGTCTCAACGTTGTCAAGTCCCTCACGACTACGCTGTCGCGGACAGCTGCAAGATCGTTCCCGCGTATCTAATATCAAATGCGAGGAAGAGACACTGCGATGTACTCAGCAAGATGCAAGACGACATCTGCGGAAACAAAAAAAGTCATCCTGTTCTCTTTAAAGCCCACTGGTTACTTAATTAACACCACCCAAGACAACCCAAAGCGTGGCTGTAATTCCAGCGGGTTGCTTATAAAACACTGAAAGATATAGGTTTTCTTTTTAAAACGGAAATGAACGGGGGGAAGGGGAGAGGAGCATCAGTTGACGATGCAGTGAACGGAAAACAGCATGCTCTCAAATGCACGCAAGAGAGGTCAAGCACTCTTTTCTACTCGCCAGCAAGACGGCGCATTTCCTCTTCGAGAAGGCGTTGCTGTTCGTCGCGCTTCGACGGCTTGCCAACGTTGGCGCGCTCTCGCCATGTTTCCTCGAACTGTTCGGCATCGTCAAGGAATTTAGAGAGAATAATGCTTTCGTTGTTGCGGCGATCGTACTCGCGACGGTGCTCGGCAAGGTAGTTCTCCCGGACGGCGGCGCGCTCTGCCCGGTTGCGCTCGGCGTTCTCTGCGTCGAGGGCCTTGCGCGCAGGGATCTCCAGTGCACGCAGGGCCCGCTCGTACAGATTGGCTTGCAGAATGTCCTTGCGGTCGTTGTCGACACTGCGGCGCTTGAAGGCGGCCAGAAGGCGAGTGAGCTCGTCCTCGAAGCCGGCGGCACTGCGGTACACGATGGCGTCATCCACCTTAAAGCCAGGGTACTTAATACGGAGCTTGCGCAGAACTTCCTTGCCACGCTCCTGGCGCTGGCGCTCACGATACTCGGGGTAGAGGGCGGCGATGTAGGCCTTGTGTGTGTCCTCCTTCTTCTTTTCTTCCTGCTCGCGGCGCTCCTTCACAGCCTTTTCCTTCCTCTTCAAGTCATCCTGCACCTTCTTCTTTGCGCGCTCCGACTTGTTCGTGATACAGGCCTGTTGAAGTTTGAACACAGCCGTGCTGCGATTGCGTGCAGCCGCGAGATCGGACGCAGAAACCAGCACAGGCTTCTTTGGCGACGGCGCGCCAGCCTGTGCAAAGTCCGAATAGCGACCTGTCGAGGCGCACATCGAGCTGGCCTGGACAGTATCGACGCTGGTCACGATTTTATTGTAGTTGCACAGCATCTTTGCCTTGGAGGAGTCGCTGAAGGAGAGGGTGCTGGTACGGCTGTCAATCTCTACCGACACGGTTTCGTCGTCCAGAATGACGGGCTCAATGCTGTTTACGTACTCGGCGGCCGTCAGATTGCCACTGTAGGCTGCCAGTGTCAGCACGTCGATATGGTTGCAGCTTACGGCGAGGCACTCTAGTTGGTAGCGCAGAATCACTTTGTGCAGCTCGTCGCTGTAGCGGGCAAGGTCGCTGTTAGCTGTTGTCAGCATTGTCACACTCTTGTGAAGCCCGGTGAAGTCGGTAAAGTTTGGGTCTTCAAGGTTGATAGACAGCTTCACAATTTCGGGTAAGGCGAGATTATAGACGTTTTTCACCTTGAGCTGCTCCAACAGGCTCGCCTTCGTGGTGGCAGGGAAGTCAAAGAGTTCGTCGATGCGAGGGCTCTTCTCGCGGTGGCGACCGAAGGGGTCGAGCTCGAGGTCAGCCTCCGTTACGCAGAGGGATGCAATCACTGCACGAGCTGCAAGAGGGCCACGTTTTTCCTGCCGCTTCAAGGAGGCCGCCGTGGAGAGGCAGTATGCATGGTAGTTGTAGAGGGAGCACGTCCAAAAGATATCGCTCATCGTCTCATAGGCACCAGAGACAACGTCGGTGAGGTCCTCCTTGCGCTGCACGTTGTCACACAGTCGCTTGAGGCATGACAGCACGTCGAAGGCGCCGCCGTACTGGCGCAGACTGCAGATGTCGTTCAACAGGCAGCACAGCGTCTCCACCATCTCTGTCACGGCCGCCGTGGAGGCAAGGAAGTCAGCCCGTTCCTTCCGCATTTCCTGCACCGCTGCACGTGAACGAGCGTCATCGCGCTCCGTCAGGTGGTCGAGAGCCATGCGAGAGATGGTGCGCGATACGGCAGTTGACACATCTAGCAAGCAGCTCGGTGTATTGAATTCCTTGCACATGGACAGGAACTGGCGGACTGTCTTGTTGTAGATGAAGGTCAGCTTCTTGGCGAAGCCGATGGTGTTGTTGCCGCAGAAATGACGAATGAGGCGGCCCAGCGCGTGGCGGCAAGGGCGGATGTGGCGCTCCTCAGCGAGCGCAACCAGCGAGATGCCGCTCATCGCTGCTAACATCTTGTCGCCTTCGGAGGGGCAGCTCTGCAGCACTTCTGCGCGCTCCTTCGCGTTCACGCACATCTGGCGAATGCGGGACATGACGAGGTCCACGATCCGCTGCACGCTGTCCTCAAGGTGCTGTGAGCCGCGCAGGCCAGAGCGGCAGCGGCGCAGCACTTCAATGAGCTTCACCTCCTCCAGCTTCTCGTGAGTCAGTGCGAGATCTGCGAGTAGCTCGAGGCACTGGAAGCCAACGAGGGTCAGCTGGTTGTTCTGCAGATGAGCGGCGAGAGCCTCGATGGCGTCTTTCACGTCATTGTTCTTGAGGTGCTCTTGCGCTTTTGACAGGCTGCTGCGTGCCCGTGCGTCGGCCGTGGCTGCACGATCCATTCTGAAAAAAAAAAAGAAGAATAGGTTGTGGGATGTTAATGTTCGAGGGGAAGCACAGTGCTAACAATTTGATAGATGAAATTACTGCCATGTGTGGGAATAAGAGTATGATGCGGTGCAGAGGAGGAATGAGGTAGAAGTAAAGAAAGTAAAGGGATGGCGATGAACACACACATCGTACTTCGGTGTCCAATTAAAGAGAAAGAGAACGAGAGTGTAACAGCCTAAGACGCGAGCATTCAGCTCCAGAGACACTGCAAATTTCGTTGCAACGCATTACGTAATCATCGCAGCAACAGTGGAAGAGTCAAAGTAGTGGAGCCGGTAATATACGCACAGATCCCTTTTTAAAAAATCAATGCGGGTGCGCAAAGATTTCATCGAATATATCTCTCTCTATACATATATATATATATATATATAGATAGATAGATAGATAGATAGATAGGTACATAGAAGTAAAACACGTGAAGAGTTGGCATCAAACAAAAGAATTACTATGCCACAGACGCAGAAACCCGTGAGCACCTTCGCTGGGTAAACAAGTGTCTGTGTTAGAGCGTAAAAAGCAACAAGAAGCCAAACAGAAGGGGGTGGAGAAACACGTGGAGCACAGAAAAGGCTGCAACGGACGAGAGCTACCATTCTGCTAAATGCCACGTGGATGGCAGAAAATTGTCTCATTGAAATACTGACAATTTGCGTCGAGAAGCGCGCCGGTGATGGTGGCGATGCTGTTCTGTCGTGATGTTATTGTCAAGAGCCCGCGATCGGAGACGGTCAGCTGCCAGGCCACGCGCTCGTCCACCGTTGGCAGCTGTTGCACCTCGTATGCCCGCCGCACTAAGTCAAGTCTCTCCATACAGCCGTAGCACTCGCTATTGCGATCTTTGATTATTTCATTCAACTGACGCGAAGAGAGGGCATACAGGTGCTCTATGGATACGTACGGTGTGGTAGAGGTCGGGAGGCCGCGGGTTATGGCGCGGAGATCGTTTTCGTCAGTCGGGCCGATGTGACGCCGGTGCAACAAAAAGACCTGCTCAGGAGAGATTTCCGTCAACAGAGACGCTGTAGCAACGAAAGCGCAGCCTAGCAGCGCCACAAGCAACAGATGCAAGATCAGCCAGGGAAATCTGCGCATCGTGCAGAAGCGGATCGTAGTTGCTGCGCTTCAGCTGCGGAAGACGGCTACCAGTTGTATATATATATACATATATATATATATATATATATGTATATATATATGTGTGTGTGTGTGTACTTGAGTGGTGTTGAGCTTGAAGAGCACACTAATAGTGGGGCTGAAGAGCACATTGACAGCTGAAGGAAGAGAAACTGGCAGCGTTAAGAATCAGTGCACAAGGAAGCTAGAGCTGAGTGTGTGCAAGTAGCCCTCCATTGGACCTCCAGCATAGGAATATCAGGGCAGTGGATGTACTCATCATAGGCATCCGTATCTGAAATCTGTAACATCTATGGACATGTCGCGGAGTAAAGTCCAACCAAGGTTGAAGGGTCAGCACAGTTATATCCGTTTGCGAGTAGCACCAAATGCAGGCATGAAAAAATGTTTTATCACATTCTGTTGAATGGTCTTAGCCCCTAAACGGAGTCTAGTACAACAAGGAACCACAGAGTGATTCTCTTACCTCTGTGGGATTATGTTTTCAGAGCAGCTTTCCAATTTCATAGCGCAACGTCTCCCTTCAACGAAATCGAGTACCGCATCCGCACTAAGCCACAGTATCCGGATGGGTGATCTACCATCACCCACATGAAGAACGACGCGATGCCCATAAAAAAATGCCATGCGCCGTGGCACATACGATAAGGGTCCTCGCACTCATTCAGTCCTGCAACGAAGAAGGCGATTGCCACGCACGCGAAAAAGACGCCATAGAGGAGGTGGCGCACGTTCACGGGGGGCAAGCGATGCTCAATAAAGCAGTACTTCACGATGGGAAAGATGCTGAAGAGGATGATCGGCGTCACTGTGAAGCGTACATCCCAGGGATGCTTCTGCTGAAGGATCAGCGTGAAAAAGATGCAGAAACACTTGCAGCACGTATCCACGAATGTGTTTTCTAGGCAGCAAAGGTACACATCCCACATCCCCACGATGGAAACGACGCCGATGTTGTCCAATCGGTGCCACTCTTTCTCCGTGAGAAATAGGGAAGTATCGAAGCTCTCGGCCGAGTGGTACATGAAGGATACCAGCAGGGCATAAAGTGACCCACAAAACTCAATCATGTAACCGCGTTTGTAAAAGAAGCACAGTATCGGCAGTATTGTCAGGTGACTCAGAACCGTCGTGACAAAAAGAATTAAGTGGCTCTCCCCTTTCCGCATGGTCGGCAGTGGCCTACGATATACATATATATTGGAATTGATGAAGAGAATGAAAAAGCAGCGAATTGAACTCTAACGGTTGATCCGCTGTTCCTTGAAGAAGAGGGGTGAGTGTTTTGCACCGTTCACCACTGCGAATTAAATGGTCTCGTAATGATCGCTGTCGTGGTGAATGCTATTTGAAGCAGCCGCGTCGCTCTCGGCAGTAGTTTCTTGCAGTAGGCAGCCAAAGAAAGGAAAGAGTAAGAGAGGGCACGTAGCGAATCAGATGAAAAAAAAAAAAAACATGGAGGATTAATGTGGCTTAAACCATTACACGAGCAAGACGCAGACACCCTTGCGGGGAAGCCTCTGCCGACTTGCAAGAAGATGTGCTACAGCGGATCCGTTCGAACGGATCAGGTCCATTTTATAAACTCGACACTATAAACCTTACGAAATACGAGGCGCGTTTCTTCATTATGAGTTGTTTCCCTACCTGGTCGCCGCCGCCGTAAAGAAAAATGTTGCGAGCAATATGAAAGACGTAAAGAGAGACGAAAAAGGTGGAGATCAAGGACCTGCATCTTTGTGCTCTGCCACGAGCAACTGCAGTGACGTTGTGCAGAACCTTCTTCACATGTTTACGATCACCGCAATAGGATCGTCGTAGCGCGGCGACTGCGTCGGGCTCCTCTTCCGTTCTACTGGCCGCCGTATGGAGTAAAAGAAGAAGAAAACGCCAATGCCAATGAAGACGTGGAAAAGCCCGTGGAACACGCGGAAGGGATCGTTTTGGTCATCCAGCCCAAACGCAAAGAACATTGCACCGATGACACAAGCGGCGAGGCCGATGATAAGCCGGCGAGGAAAAATACCTTGGCGTCGTCGTGGATTCCATAGGTGCGAAACAATAGGAACAAAAACGCAGACACTAACAGGAGCTAAGGTGTAACCGATGTCCCACGGAGCAGCCTCCTGCAAAATGATCACCATGAACAGCACCGCCGACTGTGTGTACTCGAGCACCGCACGGCTTTCCACACATGCAAGGTGTAGGCAAGAGCAGCCCACCGATGTAATGGCACCGATATTGTCAAGACGATGCCAGTGCATCTCAGAAAGAAACAAAACAGAATTAAAGCACTCGCAGGTGTGGTACATGAACGACACAACCACAGCAAAGAGACCCATCACGCACTCCTGACGCATCTGGCGGCGCATGAGCAGTGCCACGGTAAAAAGCATGGGGAGGTGGCTCACTACACACGTAATGAACACGGCCCATCGCGGATCCTCTGGACGTCCTGGCATCAACTTATAGTGAAAATAAGGAGCTCAAAATGGTGTAAGAACAGGCACACAGCACACCTGCCCTAGTTGAGATGAATGTCAATAAAAAGGCAAATATATACCTCTATTGCAGTACTGCCATTGTATGTAGTATTCTGACTGTTCGCAAGCACGAAAATACAACCGATTGCAGAAAAATCATGAATTTTGTTAAACGACGTTAATGAAGCACGCACAAACGCCAACGAAAACGAGAAAGACACAGCACAACGCAGCGATATGATGCAAAAACAAGAAAGTGGTACGTAATCGCAATTAAGAAGTATTAAGAGGAAAAACTGCTCAGTGCTCTTCGCCTTACTTTCAAAGGGGTGAGAGCATGCTCAAAGTTGATGAATGATAGTGCACAGTTACGTGGTAGTAGCGCAAGGCAGAAATGGAAAAGCAAGCGAAAAGGGGGAGAGAAAAGGAGACATTAATCGTTTTTCAAAACACACGTAGTAAAGCTCTTTGTTAGTGGCTGACTTCCGATCTACCTACCTAAAATGAGCTAGTGCCAAAGGAGAGTAAGTAGTGTGTGTAGACTTAATGGAATGATTGGGGCTTGTACTGATTTATCTTGTTCCTGTTAGCTCGAGATCGGAAGGAATTGGAGCAATTCATTATCCTACAACGCTAATCCTGTTTATCTGCTCATTTACACTATTGCTGATGGTGCCGACATATCGCTGACAAACATCGATTAAAGAAAAAAATATCGATCTCTCGCTCGTTTTCCAAACTTCATCTCAACGTAAAAGGACGCAGAGAGGTGTGAAGAACCGCACGCTAGAAAAACAAAAGTTCCATTGTTGTCATCAAGCTCGAAACAGGTATGCAGAGCATCCAACATACAAGCAAGCAGTACAAATGATGCGCCTTAAAGCCAATTGCAGTGCTGGTGTGTTGTCTTCCTTAGATTCATGCACCGGTGCACTATATACCCATATGCATCCGACGAAGGCGTAGACAAATGAAAGCAAAAACAAAAACAAGTACCCTCTGCGTACATCCAAAAAAAAAAAGAAACTTATGGGTGAGAGATGATTCGGTTGCAGCAGTAAAGAAGAACGAATTTAAAAAATCGCAGAAATCACACGCCGACGTGGAGGCACAATTCATTTATGCAACGAAGAGAACGTCTGGAAATTAGCATAAAAATAAATAAATAAATATATATATGTATATATTAGAAGGCTATGAAAGGATAAGCAGTTGTGTAGTTGTACAGCGCAAAAGCGAAGCCAAAGCACAAGAGAGACAGAAAGAATGACATCGCCCTTTAACTGATGGAGCAGAGAGACAATTTTTTGTTCAGAAAACGTGGTGAAACACGAAAATAAAAAGTGTGATACAACGCAAGAAAGGTGTGAGGTGCAGCAATGCGCTCTGCACGCATCAACTCTCAAAGGCAAAGTATACGTATGCTATGGGTGTGCGTATGACACAAAATAAACGTAGGTGGCGGCAGCAATGCGAGCAGTGCTGAGAAAATATACCAAGTCTATATATATGTTGCTGAAAATAACACGTGTGCATCGATAGCTGCTAGGAAAAGAAACAGTAACGAAGCCAGCCGCACCAGCTATCAGGATCATGCTCTGCAGAAGTAATCTCAATCACATCCGTTCCCTCAATGTGCTCGCACCCGTGAACAGAAGAAATCGATGCAGCTGCAGCAGCGCCAACTGCCGCATCAATCAGAAAACTTCGTTCTGGTGCGTCCAGAGAGTCAGGCAGTGCCTTAAACCGCATGCGGCGCCGTCTACGCGCATCGGAATGGCTCATAATTCGACCTTCATCACCTACAACAGGTGTAAAACACATGGGGCAGAGGGATGACCGCTGTCGCCATGACTCTAGACACTGCAGGTGAAATCCGTGCTCGCATTTGAGCAAAATTGCGGGATTGTCTAGTGTGAAGTGTTCGAGGCATATAGGACAAGACGTGAGGTGGTACTCACCCACATCAAAGGTCTCCAATCCATCCACAGCGCTGTTCTCGTGGCCACAATCGCTAAAGTTGGCGCAGCTCGCGTTGTGCGAAGAGTTTAACGGCGCCGTTGAAAACTTCGCGACGAAGAGGGACGGCTGACTTTTACGTGGTGAGTCGAGCATGGTTAAAAAAATTAGGGAATTTCGGACGTATATATGGGAGGCAACCCCCACCTATGCCCACGTTTAAGTGCGCCCCTGGGGCCTATGAAATTGAAAAGAGTGTGAAGAATAGCGAAGGACCAAATGGGTAGACCTGCGACCACACACACAGATGTATTCAGGTGTGTGCTGCAAGAGAAGCGTCCACTGTACTCGTTCCACTAAAAGAACAAAGGGGAAAAGGGAGAGTGATATGCCACCAAAACCGCTTCTTGGCGGTGGCTTGTAGAACAACGATGTGCTGGATGCTATAAAGGACTAATAGGATAGGGAGAAGCGAGTGTGTCAACGTGGGCAGAAACGGTGCTTACGGGTTCGTGCTGATGGTGGACTCCCTTCGCGCGTTCCCATGGTACATGTTCAACGAAATGGATCAAGCATAAGCGTAGTTGACACATTCGTTAAGAAAAGCATAGTGACAGGGAAAGGAAGGTTGCTTGGTGCTGCTGCAGACATTCCTCGACACATGCGCACCCTGTATGCTGTTTTGATTTGGAGAAGTACATATAAGCTTTTAGTTGATGCGTATCGTACAATCGGCGGCCACAATGATTATAGCATAGCTGTGAAGTGTATTCGTCTTTATTATTCGCCCGCTTCGCTCATCTGAAAGCACGCCGTTGAATCAGTAACTACACGCAAGAATCGAACAAAGAAAAAGGGGTTTGATGGCGTGAAGTCGCAGCGGTTGGCATCCAAAAAGATAACGCAATTAAGAGTCCTTTGCGACTCTCCGTCTGGTGTAGCAGAGCGACTGGAGGACAAGTAGCAAGGAAAATTTCATTCTGTTTGTTTAGACACCCCCTGATCTGCTCTTCTGATCTCCTTCGTGAATGAACTGACCAGGAAAGAGAAGTCGACGCATTGCGGCGGGAGCCAGCCGTTTCGGATCGGTATCAATGTACTCACCTGCCATGCGCCGCCGCTCTTCCTCCTGTTCCTGTTGGATCATAAAGTGGTAAAACTCAGGGTCAAAAAACTTCAGCGCCGCCTCCAGCCCGTTTGTCACGACAATCATAGAGAAGAAAAGAAAAATTAACAGCATCACCAAGTAGGAGAAGATTGCAAAGAATTGTACGCCGTCAACACAGCGAACGTTCTGTTTTGACGCTGCCAAGAGTTCTTTGTAAAGCACTGGCGCAGCTCCGTTCTGGTGCCACAAGCTGACCGGGCTGGTGGACATTTTGTAAGCAACCTGTAAAAGTTCGTAATTGCTTTCGCCCGTTGCGGTGTTGGCGGTATCGGGGTGTGCCTCTAGCACAAGCGTGCGGTAGCGCGCACGCACCTCCATAAGTTCTGCGTGGTCGGGGAGCCCCATCACTTGTAGCGGGGAACCGTGCTTCTTCAGCCACTGCTGCTCTTTTTCCAATTGTTCAGTGCGCTCCATTCCGGTTTGCATGCAGATTGAAATGCGCTGCTTAAAGGATGTCGGTGTGAGAACAACGAAGAGAGTGCGCAATACTTTGGCTAAACGGCCGGGCTTGTAGCTGTGCTGATCGCCGGTGGTGACACAGCGCGCGGCCGACGTGCAGGGTACCGAACAGGAGTTTGACGACTGCACAGCACACCCAATTCGCCGCATCTCTCTCATTTCTCAAGTTCTGACACCAGGTGAATGCTTACTTGTGTACTCTCCACTGTGGTGTTGAACTTCGTCTTGTGGGGAAATTCACAAAGCAGCGCGATGGGCTGCCGCATAACAAAAATCTAAATGGAGAAATTCAGTGTCCGCGTGGCGCAGTTGAGCAACGCATCTCCGGAAGATAAGAGAATTAATCATCTCCATAATAATAATAAAAAAGAGAACGGAATTAGGGGAGATGGAAGATGGCTCTGCGCCGAGCCCAGAAAGGAAGTCGCGCCTCTATAGTATTGCCGTGAGAAAAATTAATCACCTCGTGAGCGCTGCCTGGAAGAAGCCACTCTGTATAAATATGCGGAAAGGCCAGTGCTCTGTGGCAGGACACGAAAAACAAAACTATTTAGTACCGTCTTTATAAAGAGCATCTGTAATTTACTGTCCTGAATGCGCATCTTTTGGCAGGATAACTGTTTCCGATTTGAAGCACAGTGCATGCTTTGAACACACAACCTTCATATCAGCGTGCAGGTCTTATACCTATAGAAACAACAACAGAGGCGACAAAACGACGTCCACGAAAGCACAGGCCGCCCTTCATGACGTCACCCAGAAGCGGCACAAAACGGCCCGTCCATCACACTGGCTTCCGTGCAGGTGTGCAATCGCCAGCGCCGCCTTCTCCTTGCTGGAAAGTGTGCAGATCACTGCAACACGATCATCAAATGCTGGATCTGGCACTTTCTTTATAGGAGTCTCTGAAGACGATCCACCATTGCGTTGCTCATCTTTACTCCTTTTTATATCCGGCTCGCCGCCCAGTGACGCCTCTGCGGGTTCCGCCGCGTCATCCACTAGCACGTCCCACGACGACACCATGTCTTTTGACGCATCCTCTATCCGCTCCACTACGGCTCGCAGGAGCTCTTTCTTCTCGTTCTCCGTTAATCCTGCGAAGGTATCCAGAGTGACCATGTTTGTGAGAAGAATCGTGTTCGAAGGTGTACCTGCACGCCCCTTGCCTTGAAGAAGACGCTTGCGCTTTTTATGAAGACTTTGTTCCTGTCGTCGCGTTTCCCAACGCTTGGCGATGTCCGCACGAATCAACTCCACAATTCGATCCACTTCGAGATGCTGCAGTGATGAATCCTTCAGCACGCGATGAAACCAAAATCCAGCCACGGCATCCCACTGCTTCTCGTAGAAATGGAAATGCGGGTCTTCAAGCAGACTGTCTGGCATCTTTAGATCCTGCAAGGAGAACTGTAGTCGACATCCGGTGCTGCCCCACACGACGAGTGCATTACTTTGAGCGTCCATGACGTCCTCCGACATCTCCTTTGTTCTCCTTTCAAATTCAGCACACCAACCGATTGCACTTGTAGCCTTTCGTAGGGGCAAAATGAGCAGAACAAGAGGGAGGAAATGAAAAGAGGATGGGTGAAAAGGGGTGATGCCGGTGGCTGTGAGTTGCACACACAAGGGTATGTGTGTGAACGTCCTCTTTTTTTGTCAGTGGAGAATGTAAACGCCTCAGATGCTCGTATCGAGCACGCAGCTGGTTCACCTGTTTGATTTACTGATGCTCAGTGGAAAATTCGGACAACAGAATTCTAGAACGCAAAAGACGCGTTCTGCTGTATCAATTCTTCGTTTTGCCACATGCGTGTGTATAACGGGTTTAGTAAAGATTCAAGTGAGAATAAGAATGCGCGAAAAATGCCCAAATCGCTCCCAGGGAAGGTGAATATTTACTTTCGAACAGAATAGAGAAAAGGGAAGCGAAGAGGTGCGTTGATCACTTCACCTACATATTTACATAGCTGAGTTCAGCAGCTCGTTAACTGAATGGACAATGAAAGTAACACAAAGGAAGCACGGCATCGTGAGAAAGCCTTCCCGCCTTCTTCGTCTTCATTGGTACGCTTCCACAAGTTTGCATAACAGGGAAAGCGGAGCCAGCGACTCTAGGAGATCTGGGTAGCCCACAACAAAAAGAAAAACAGAAGGTGAAGGGACAACAGGGATTGTTGCTCAAGAAATCAGCAAGCCAACGGCTACTGGAACGGAAAAGGTAAAAGAGCCAACGATCCAATGCGAGGTACTACAGGGAGAGTGAGAAATAGTCCTCGCTACTCCACCTTCTATAGAGAGCGTGCTAACATCGCCGTGAAAAGACAACTGAAGCGTCTCCTGCTCTTTAAAATCGCCAATACCGGTGGAATATATATATATATATATA
>LJSK01000404.1:0-15939 GCA_001299535.1 Leptomonas seymouri
GGCCAGTGGAGAACGAAGCACTACTCTGGGACTAGGCATTGTGAGTGGTAGAACCAGACAGCAAGGAGTCCCGTAGCAGCACGCTACGCACAGCAGCGAGCACGCACTCCGCAACAGTCGGCAAACAAATCCAACAACCGCAGCCACCATAAAACATGAGGAGTAGTGTGCATCCCTAGAGCTTCGCGAATACACATCTGCTGGGTCCATGAACCCAGCAATGCAGAAGGACTGCATGTTGTTACGTTTCTCCACTTAGAAATCTCTGTGCGTCGGCTACTGTAGAGCAGAATAGTCAAGATTTACAACCATCAACGTACAGCCTTGGTGGATGCGGCAAATCCCAGTAGCTAGTAACTTCAAAAGGGGTATTCGAGTAGCAGTAACTGCACTCCGGTTACAGGGTTTCCTCCTGAATGTATATGCTGAATGAGCCCTCCTGCTAGGAGCAGCGGGAAAGCATACGGAAAATAGCGCAACTCAGACGGCGCCTCTAGAAAATATCGCTGAGTACATTGTTGGCTGCCTCATTTCAGAGGAAGTGAGATCATCCGGGTGCAGCGACTTGGAGAGGTGATCCCCGAAAGCGCAAGGCTTTGGGCTCATCACTATAGAGACCTCGATCCTGTCACAACGCTGGCGCAACGAGCAGCCAACGGCAAGGGCTGCCAAGTGCCCCGTATCGTTCTAAAGGGAGTTTAGAAAGAGAAATTAATTTTGAGAGGAAGACCGCGCGAGGCTTCGCTGCCAGAGTGCCGTGTCATGGACGCCATTACCAACTGCGTAAATGGCGCGTCTCACACGAAGTAGCAGTAATACCGCGGGCCTTGACAATAGGAGCTGAAGTCAGTTTTTTCTTTTTTTTTGCATGATGCGGAGGCTCCTCAGCCTGCAAAAACACATGAACTGTGTGGAAGTCGCTGCCGATGTTGTTTCGCTGATGCTGGCCGAACTGCGGTGTTTTGTCTTCACGTGTGAGCGCAACCTCTGGATGTGGTAGTGGCCCAGCGGGCGTAAGCAAAAGAACCTTTCTAGTAGGCGGTCACCGCTTCTGCTGATGGTGGTGGAAGTGGTCGGCCCTTCATCAACGACAGGAAGACCTGGCACCTGTCACCGGAGAAAGCGCCTTCGGAGTTGCAACCCCCCCCCCTTGTAGGCAACGCGGGTTGAGCGAGAAACACCCTTTCTGCGCCGCTGCGTTGGGATCATCGAATTAGCACTCTCGACACCGGAGTTGTGAAGTTGAATGAAGATTCTGTGGTCGTCTTCAGACCTACACGTATACAAACCATATTGACAAGATATGGACGTTGGTGGGCAAATGAGACATTTTGCTTAGCGGTTGGCAGAGTTGGCCGATGCATCTGTCTTGTCCTCGTTGCGAGCGTGAAGCTGCAGAGCAAGTTGACGGGCACGCGAGGGAACCTGGATGAAGTAATAGGTTGTGGTTTCGGCAAGTGTTGTGAATTGGGTAGTCATTCGCTTCCCGTAGCGGTGAGATTGCTGTCTGGGTTGAGGTGTGAAAGGAAGTGTGACGCTGCGGTGTGGTAAGTAATTTTATTTGTACCAATTTTCTTGTAGTTTCCATACGAAAGGCGATTGTTGAGGTCACTGTGTTGCCTCTATTTGTGTACGGAAGATAGCGTTGCAAACGCTTCATAAATAGTCAATGTGTGTCTGCTGAGCATTTCGTTGTGGTGTTGTGCGTAAGGGCCAATTAACGACAGTACTGCGGCTTACTTTTAAATGTTGCGTTGTTCTAATGCGAACGTGTGAAACGCAATTTTTTATGGGTTATTCATGTCTGAGTCTCGTTTCTGCCGGTCACCCGTTGATCTCACGGAGACAGATAAGATTTACGACAGCTGTGTTGTCGTGTTTGAAGCTGTATGTTCACTTGAAACGCTCTCGAAGTGCGACTCTCTGGTGCTTTTTTTTTCCTGTTCTTTAA
This sequence comes from Leptomonas seymouri, assembly GCA_001299535.1. Classification (NCBI taxonomy): domain Eukaryota; phylum Euglenozoa; class Kinetoplastea; order Trypanosomatida; family Trypanosomatidae; genus Leptomonas; species Leptomonas seymouri. Next base: position 1,952 of record LJSK01000404.1, read on the forward strand.
TATTCGTTGCTTTTGTTGGCGTTGCTCTTCTCTTTTTGGTGCTTTATTTTCTCGTGTCGGTGGCGCAACCGTGGCTACTAGGATAAGAAAAGGAAAGCTTAGTAATTAGGTAAAAACTGTGACGAAGCATGGGTGGGAAAGGAAGTAAAACCGCAGAAGTACCTGCGGCTCGGGTGCCGCGCTACGAAGAGAATCCCCCAGAGTCGACCAACATTGGAGATTTGGTTCAGTCAGGAAGGTACAAAGTTGCTTCTCGTGAGACATTGGAGATGATGAAGCAAATTCAGTCTCCGCGCGACGCAGACAAAATGTATCCTGATTCGGAAGTAAAGGACCTAAAGCAGTACATCATTGAGCAAGAAGGCCTCGAAATTGGTCAGACACGGCGACGTGTTTTGTCGCAACAATGGCGTTTTTTTCTTTCATGCGAGCCGATGCAGCGCGGTCTCGACGCGGGTATTATTCTAGGTAGTTTCTCCTCAGCTTTTGTGGCATTTAGAAACCCCAAGAATCGCAGTCCCGCAAAAATTGGCCTTACTTTTCTTGGAGGTTTTTGTGCTGGATTGATTTCTGTTCCTCTGTTCGTTATTGCTGCCGACTCTTACAACTCTCAGCGCATCAAAAAGCTTGAACGGGAGCTTTTTGAAAAGCAGCGTTCTGACTTCAATAAACGGTAGGCCTTTTCGAAGTGCTGCTTCTGAACGGCAATACGGTTATTTTGTTTTTGGATATTATTTTTTATCCGCATCTGTTTCTCATTACAAATATGCAAGTTATAAAAACAAAAAAAAAGTACTCTAGAATTCTGTTATGACGCGTTTCTCGCATTTTAACGACGATACGTCCCTCTTGGTTTGCCAGGTTGAGGGGTGCTATTCACCGGATGAAGCGTAGAGAACGATGTTTATTATTAAAATGTTTTATGCAGCTGAAATATCTTTTTTTTTTAGCCAAAATAAAATTATCCGACTTTTCCTTGTCGGTTGTGGTCTGAAATTAGATAGTATGTATGGAGATGGATGCTAATATTAATATGCATATGATTACTAGTATTTTGCTCCTTATTTTTCCTCATATAATTTCTTCCACCTTTTTTTTTCCTGATGTTGCGTCCATTCAATTGTTCACAAGTAGAGGACGCTCGATAGGCGCTAAATGCGACTTCTTGTTGAATTGCACAGATTACATGTTTTTCTTCTTGTGTTGTACGTAGATTGTTAATATAGAACATACAGCTGTTTTTTTTTTTTTTCTTCACGTACGTCTGTCTTTCGCACATATGTTGGATGCACAGGATGCTGTGGTTGCGCAACCCGCTGCTGGGTACTCTGAGCAGGGGTTTCCTCGAAGTGAAGCGCACACCGCTCATTTGCTTTCGCAGATTGCATTTTTGCACCGCGAGGTTGAAAGACTGGAAGAGCAAGTTGAAACGCTTCGAACGAAGTCTTTCGCTGATGCGCGGAAAATAACGCAAGATTATGAAGAGGCGATCAAGCAAAAAAACTTGGAAATCGAGGAGTACCGTCGCAGAGGTGGTGGAGAAGGCAGCGGCGCTGATCTGCTGAGACGCTGCAAGCTTTTGGAGAAGCAGCTTGCTTCTGTGAATAGTGAGAAAAGCGTTGCATGCATCGAGAAGAATGATCTGATGGCGAAGGTCCGTAAATTGGAAGCTCTGCTGAGGACGAGAAGGCAAGAGTACGCAGCTGCACAACGTTCCGCGGAAGAAAACGAAGTCGAGCGCTCCTCTGCAGTTACGGCGTTGAAAATGGCGGTGGAGGGGCTATCGAAAGAGAAGGAGTCGCTTATGCAGCAGGTGGCAGAAATGCAGAAGGGTGCAATTGTGCAGCGGAAGGACAAAAATGTCAGCACCGAAAATTCACTTTGCTGCGCGGAGGCGCAAACGGATTCGGTGGAGCGTGTGACGCAAGCGTGCCAAGTGAATACAATGCGGCCTGAAGAGGAGAGTGTGGCTGTGCAGCACCCTGCTGTATTCAGTTTGAGAGCGCTGTTGGAAGAAAAAACTTGTGAATGCGATGATCTGCGTAGCCGGCTGGATGAGCTAAGCGCTGTTCAAAAAGACGCATTGGCAATGCTCGAGTCTGCAAAGCGTGAGCTTGCTGATGAGGTAGAACAAAGACGGCTAGCTATGAGTGATGCGGAAAACCTTTCCGTGCAAATACGGGGTCTGCAGCAGCGGTGCAGCGATCAAACAGCCGCAGAAAGAATGCTGGGCGAAAGAATCGGCACCCTTGAAGACGAAAAGCAGCGACTTTTCGTTGAAAAAACGCGTATTGAACGCGACAGGGACACTTGGGAAGAGCAACTTCGCCAGTACGAACGGGATGTTTCGCAATTGTCCATGGCGAAAAATCATGCCAATCAACAGCTTGGTTCACTTGCGAGCGAAAATGAAAATTTGCGAGTGGAGTTGAAGCACTTTTCTGAGAGGGAGGCACAAATGGCGTATTCCCTAAAAGCGAAGGATGCCGAAATACAAGAGATTTTGGTATCCTATCAGAATTCGGCACGGGAAAACGAGTCACTCGTTGAGAACCAGCGTTTTCTAGAGAGGGAGCTCGATAACGCTCGCGCGATAATTGCCTCAAAAGAAGAGAGCATGATTTACGTGCAAGAGCAATTGCAGTCACTACAGTTGCGCGAGCAGCAGCTGACGCTGGACCTGCAGTCGTTTGAATATGAAACGGAGACGCTGCATCAACGCCTTGCGCGTGCTAGCGATGAGTCAACAGGGCTGGAACGGAAGTGCGACGAACTCCAGCAGATGGTGCGTGCGAAGGAGCGGTGTCTCGAAGAGCTGCACCAAAGTCTCCGAGAGCTAAGCAATCAGGTCATTTTTAAGGAAAATGAAAACCTTCTTTTGCGCCAGCGTTGTGATGAGATGATTGGTGATGCTGCTCGCCAACGAGCGCTGCTAGCGGCCGAGAGAAATCATCTCCAGGAACTGGAGGAGGCAAACGCGCGCCTAGTTGCTCGCGAGGTTCTTTCGCTTGACCACCATCAGAAGCAGCTCGGTGCGTCTAAAGAGGTTGAGCGAGAACGTGAAGCAAGACTTGCGGTGGAGGAGGAACTCGATAGAGCGAAAAAAGTGTACTCCGGCCTTCAAGAGAAGTGCGAGGAGTTAGAGAGAAAAGCAATGAACATAGAAAGTGATCTACGTGAAGCCATTGCATCGAAAGAACGGCTGCATAAAATTGTTGTTGAACAAAACGAAGCGCTTGCTCATTTGTCAAAATAGATTTCACCTGCGTGGTGCGCCTTCATTTATACTGCTTGTTATGTTTTTTCTTTCCGATGGGCAGCTTTTCTACAAGATACTGCGTAAATGGAATTTGCTCCCCGAAGGACTTTCCTTTCGTGTTCTTTTTTTTTTTCTATGATGGCTTATAGGTCGATCTCTTCATAGATTGTAGCGTTAGTGTGAATGCACCGATGCGCGGTTAGTGGAGCACCTGCTCTTGTAAAAAAGAAGGGAAAAGTGCGAAATTAAATTTACCCCGATATGGTCATATTTCGGTCGTAATGCACGACGTTCTGTGATTTCGACCCTGTTTTTTTTTTTTTTTGCACTTTGTGGGTTCGTTAGGGTTCTACGGTCCTCTCTTGGTTTTAATTTCGTAATGCCACTTCGCGAATGCACAAATATATATATTTCAATTGCAGTCGTTTGGTTAATAGCTAAATAGTTTGTGCTGGACTCTACAGAATGAAGAAGGATAATTTTTGCTCGTGAAGTGCTTCCGATTTCCATTTCTCTAAGTTATGCTCTTCTTGCACTCTCCTCTCCCATCGTTGCTCTTTGCTATTTTGCGGATATTTACCTAGTCCTCGCAGACACACTTTATTACGTGAAGTTTTTTTTTTGAGTCAGCAAAAATGAATGCTATGTACTCTGAGGATCAGATCAAGGTGCCGCCGGAGCTGGGCACCATAATGAAGCAATACACAAAGGCCGTAATGCGTGACAAACCGACGGACTTGTATAAGTACAGTGCGAACTTCTTTGCTATCCTAAGCGGATATCCGGCACCGTTTGATGGTGATGGCCAGCTGACGGAAAGTGGCGTGGGTGATGTGAAGAATGCATCTGGCGCTCTTACTGGGACCAACTCCCGTGGCGAAAGGCAGCAAAATGATGATGGGCTTGATCCAGTCGACTCACTTTTTCGCAGATACGACAGCACCGGCACAGGCTTCATGGAGTCATCCGATCTGCCGCTTCTTCTTGATGAGTTGAAGGCCGCCCTCTCGTTAGACGCAAATGATATAGATGCTGCGGAGAGTATCCAGGCTCTTTTGCCGTCTGCTGATGGGAAGATTGACCTTCTAGAGCTGCGGCGTCTGTTGTTTGAAGAACCAGAAGAGTGAATTATTGCAGCAAGGTTTTTTCTTGATCTTTGATGTACACTGAGCACAATGTTGCTATTTGTGAATGTTCATATCATACAGAGGCTGTACGATTAAAACAGAATTTCGTGAGAGAATTTGCTGCGCTTGCCTCCGCGGCATCAGACTGAGGGGAAATGTGAGTTGGAGTCGAAATCACAGAGGGATTTTGTTGTTCCTGCACCAAATTGCTGTTGGTGAGCAAAGTGAATGGCTTTCCACAAGCTGTTTTTGTAAAATGTATTGTAAATCCAGAACAGAAATCTGCTTGTTTTTTGAAGTGCAGCGTTTTGGCGTTGACTGGTGTTACTGTATTCCAAAGTATTTTGCTTCACCTCCTCTCCGTTCTCTCTACTGCTCTTTCTACCCGATTCTTCATTCATAGGTGTAGCGCGGACGAAGCTGATCGTGGGAGAATGGCGACAAAGAAGACTGCGGCCCAAGCAAAGGCTGCAGCACCAGTGATCACTGTCGCACAGGAGCTGCACGTTGACACGGACCTACGACGTCTGCACGAAGCGTGCTCAGGTTTCAGCGAGCAGTTTGCCCCGTTTGCGAAGCGCGTGAAGGCGGAGCTGGGCCGCGTCAAGGACGGTGATCAGACTGGCGTGCCGCAAATTCCTCTTTTTGTTCGCGGTGAAATAACGCTTCCCGAGCTCAAAGCACTTTGCCGAGACGCACTTCATCCGTATCCGTATCTGCGTGTCATTCAGCTGCATCACTGCTCGTTTGGCGATGATGGTGTTCTCGTATTGTGCGATTTTTTGAAACGATACGAACCCCTTCCTGATCGAAACCCGTTTGGCATCCAGCGGCTGGAGCTTCCGGGGTGCGCAATTGGCCCTCGAGGTTGCCGCCAGCTCGGTGACTTTTTTCGTAACAACGCAACAGTGGAAAAGCTCGTCCTTGATTTCAATCCATTGGAAGATGTTGGTGCGCAAGAGCTCTGCAACGGTCTGCGATGGAACAGCTCCGTCTCTTCGCTTTCCTTGCAGTACTGCGGCATTGGCCCAATAGGTGCTAGTCACCTCGCGTCACACGTGGTGAAGGAGTCGAACGTTTCAACGCTTTCACTGCGTGGAAATCATATCGGCGACAGTGGCGTGAATGAATTTGCCAGGGCAATGTGCGTAACATCAAAAATAGCAAACTTCGATCTCGCGGACACCGCCTGCGGCTGCGACATTGTGGCCATGCTTTCTCTCTGCGAGGCGATCGAGAGCTCGGCGGCCTTACGTGTTGTCGATCTGGACATGAATACTCTCACTCCCATCGCGTCTGAGAGCTTGCTGAAGTCGCTGCAAGCAAGCAAGTTTGTGACTGCGCTCCGTGTGCAGGAACGTATGGATCCTGCCATATACAAGCAGATTGCCAGCATTTCTGCGTCCAGATCTTCTGGTAAGAAAGGGAAGAAGAAGGGGAAGAAAAAAGCGTAGCCTTTTTTTTTTTTTTGCTGTTTTTGTCTTTATGTTTTACTGTTGTTTCAGGAGGTACACTCAATGTTCATTAGTCAATGTCGCACATCGCTTTTTGCGCTTGATGTGTCAATGAAAGTAAAATGCATCCTAAACGAAAGTTGGTTGTCTGTTCCTTTTCTTTATCAGCGGAGGTTTAATGTCATACGCTGAATCGGAACGAGAAACGAAGCAAGGAAGGCGCTCTCTTCTCCTTTGCCTGTATCACGAGGCGCGTGCTGTCTCCGCAGACAATCCTCGAGTACTATTTGAGCTCACCGTTGCTGCATTTATGTAAAAGCTGTGATGCGTATGCTTTGACTGCGCGTTCTTTTTTTTTTTGCTTCGCTGTCACGTTGTTTTCTACGCTTGTGCTACTGCCCTTTTGCCTCTCCACTTTTTTTTGTTCTTCTTTTTTGCATCCGTTGCCTTGCAGCCGCCAGACAAGCCTTTTCAAAGGAGAGAAGGTGCGCTCTGGTGCTCTCGCTTTACAACGTTGTGGAACATATTTTTTTATTTTCGTTCGTTGTCGCTTTTGTCACGATGGTGCTGCTTTTCTCTGTGGAGAACCCTAAGCAACAGCCGAAGGCCAAGGGTGGCGATGCCTATGTGTGGTCCACCTTCGAGGACCGCGTTGCGGTCGTCTACGACGACCAAAAAGGTGGGCAGCCAACCGTAGATGAGATTGAGAGAGAGCTGGAGGCTATGCAGTATCCTGTTCCTCCACGATTCTTCGTGGCTCCTTACAACGGTGTCCTGACGGAAGGTAGCGACGACGTGGAGGGAACTGCGCTGCAGTGGGTCTTCGAGGACATCACGCAGTGCGTGCAGCAGCGAGAAAACGTCACCGTTGTGCACCGCGGCGCCAACGCCGAAGCACATCTTGAACCGCTGCTGATCAGCTTTTTAGCTTCGGTACGCTCCTCCGCAGAGTACGGGATGCAGGTGGTTGCCGACGAGTTGGCCAAGGAAAAGCAGATGCAACGTCTGCTGCAGGTGGGTGACAACACCTCTGCTGCGGGCGGCGCCGACCACGCTGAGAACGAAAGCATTAAAGCTTCCTACGCCTCACAGATATGCGAGGGGGGCATGCGCATATCGAAGGAGCTGCGGAAGAAGATTCGAAAGCTGCGACAGGAGTACAACCATGCACATCCGGCAGACAGTCGGACAGCAGCCGCGAGTCGTTACGGGATCATTTCCGCTGCACACGATGCGCTGCTCGAGCCGCCTGTTCAAGAATCGTATTCGCTGGCGCCACAGACGTTTGTTATGTCGCCGCCCCGACATCGCGTCAGCCAAAGCTCCAGGCACACCTTGCACTCTGCTTCCAAGAATGCGCGCAGCCACACAGTTATCTTTAACCAACTTCAGAGACGCAACACGCTGCTGCTGGCCGACCTCAACAAAGATGTCGGAGATGCTTGCTGCGAACCGATTGCAGGGAATGGCTGGGGCGATAAGATCACCACCTTCACGTTTGACGGCAGCTCATCCATCATGGCGCTGCCGGGGATCCCCAACTTTGACGAGGTGATCCGCGAATTCACCGTGGACTTGTGGATGCGAACTGACTTGAAGCCTGTAGATGGCAAGCGCGTTCTTCTGCAAGTAATGGAGGGTCAGCGGGAAGACGTTGGACAGCTGTTTCAGCTCAGCCTCAACTGGTACGAAGACATGCCCGATTCCATTCGCCTCATGATCCGTGACTCGGCGAACCGGGTAATGGAGGCTGTAGCGTCCGTAGTAAAAACTGGCCTCACATCCGACGATCGCTTCCACCACCTGATGCTGCGCTTGGACAGCCTTGAGGATGGAAAGCTGACGTGCGAGGTGGACGCGAGACCGGTAGACATGCAGCTCGTGCAGCAGGAGCACCCCATTGCCTTCAATCCCTGGCCGCACCGCCTCTTCATCGGCGGGTTTTTAGACGAAGAAAACACCCCGACAATGGTGTTCCGCGGTACAATCGCGGAGCTTCGGGTGTGGGCGGGTGGCGACACACCTCGCCCTATTGTGCGCTGGCCGCTGCTGGTGTCGGACAGCGCAACACTGTCCGAGATGACGCGCACTATTCCAGCGGACCATCGGGAGACGCTGCTCAACCTGCGTGCGGTCGAGGAAAAAGCTCCAGGCTGTATGCCTTCGTTTGACGGAAATCTCGTGGTTAATGTCGGTACGTTGCCGTTGTTCGGTCAGCTGATGCACAACTGGCGCATGGAGTTCCGCTTCCGCACCGACGTCACGTCGCGTATGATGACGCTGGTGGGCGTGACAGACGCCCGGTTCAAGATGCAGGAGTTTGGCATCGTCCTCAATGCCGAGCCCGTCGTCTCAAAGGAGCGGTTTCATTACCACGAACTACACACGACGCTCTACGTAGTCGACGCGTTCGGCCTGTGCTGCTCTGCTTTGCTGCGTGGGACGGAGCGCCACAACTTGATGGACGGCGAGTGGCACACGCTTGTCTGGCGCTGCATCGACAGCGAGGCCAACAAGTTCACCGTGAAGGTTGACGACACGGTGCAAGATCTGCTCTTTGTGTGCCGCGAGGGTCCAACGCGTTTCCTCACATTCGAAAACTGGATTGCCGTTGGTGGGCACAATGCTCGAAACTGGAAGGTGCGGCGGCCCTTTTTCGGCCAAATAGGCCGTTTTTACCTCTCCCTACGCGGCTCTCCATACGTAACGCTACAGATGAACGAGGGCCCTGGGGCGCACGTGCTGCAGGACCGCTCGAACCACAGGAATCACGGCCTGCTCATCAACGCTGAGACCAACGTGGTGCGCCGCAACGATGTGATCTGGATTCCCGATCCTCCTGGCCAAGCCGATGAGCGCGCTGCCGCTAACACGCGTGACACAAGGATCTTCAAGAACAACCGGGTCTCCATCGCGTCGGTTGTCTTCACCTGCCGCTTTGACGATAAAGGCGTTGCGCACGAGAGCATCTACGACATTTATGCCAAGGAGTACCACGAACTGTCTAGAATGCCGCAGTACCTTGCACAGTCCACCGAAAAGTGGAAGTCGTGGTATGACTTGCCGGAGGGCTGCTACCACTCTCTGGACAGCATCACGCGTTTGGAGGAGGCTATCAACGCCGTGCTTGGCGCTGATGCACCCAGAGGACACCTCATGATTACTGTCCGCATTGGTGACTGTCGGGCGACGGTGCTCCACTTCCGTGAACCGGAGTTGCCCGACGAAGCCTCATACGACTGCAACATGCTCAAGTGGCGCTACCCGTACATGGTCGAGGGCATGCAAGGGCGGCGAGAGCTCATGCTGAATCGCATGATTGAGGGGGCAGAGTCCGTGTTGCTCAGCGACACCTTGAAGCCTTTCGTCACGGCCAAGCTCGGCCCGTTGAATGCGCGAAACGCGTCTGTTGTGACCGACGACATCATCCGAAGCCTCCAGAGCAGCGGGCGGCCGTGGTACTTGCCGGTGGTGCTCCACGCCCAACTTCTAAATGCCGAGTTTGGTTCATCTTTGCACCTGATTAATCGCGTTTACCCCCGCATGTCCGGCGACGAGGCGGCAGCTGCAACCCTCTTTAACAAGAAGCTGATTGACGGAGTCCGGGAAAACGCGTCTCTGCTGATTCAGCGCAACTGGCGCGGACACTTGGCGTCGTGCGTGGCAAAGCGACAGTCCCAGCAGCGTGACGAGAACGACCGTAAGGTGGAGGAGATCCGAGGTCTTCGTATGAACCCTGTAGTGCAGCCAAAACCGCAGCTGGGCGCACTGCTGATAACGTTGCACCATCCTCAGTGCCGCGGCGTGCCGCCTATCGAGAACGACGTCTCCTTGCTGGAGGAGGCACTGCATCAACAGGGCTACGAAGTCAACTTGCTCGAGGATCCCGATGTGTCGACGATGCTGAGAGCTGTCGCGCAGATGGACACGACCAAGTCGAATTTCATCTACCTCAGCGGATACGGCGGGGCGCTGAACCTGCGTCAGCCGCCTGTGTTTGGGTTTGAGTCGCTGGCGATCTGTATTGAGGAACAGGCACTCCGCACGAGGATGGAGTGTGACGCCAAGGCCACGTACGTGGAGCTCCTGGCGCGGATGAAAAAGGAGGCGGAGTCCATCCCGACAGGGAAGACAAAGAAGGGCGGCAAGCGCCGAAAAGCCCCGCCCCCCCCCGCACGCCCCAAGCGACAGACAGAGGACGAGGCGGAGCTGGAGCGGCGCCAGATTGAAACTGCCCTGCGTTCCAGCCGTCTGCAAATGGAGCAAGAGGAGGCTTTCGGCAGGGATAGCCTTGTCCAGGAGTACGAGGAGCTGAATCAGCTTATATCCCGCGAGATGCAGCAGGCCATCGTGATGACGCAAGAGTACGAGCAACGTTTTCTCGCGAAGGGGCCAGAGGGTGATCCGCAGAACTTCATTTACCCATCCGAGTCGCACTCGGTGGAGCCGTATGCGAACACCACCGTTGACGTGGAGGATTTTGTGCGTGCTGCTCTGCGTCGACAGGCGCCCCCGCTAGGCATGCAATGCGTCGTTGCAGTTGATCTACAACCGTTTACACCCATGTCGTGCGGTATGGCTTGCCTGGCGAGCAGCACCGGCAATACGTTTCGCATTCCGTACGGTCCGCAGCAACGCAACTTGCTGACGCGCACGCTGGTAAAGGCGTTTAACGGTCACCTTCGCATTATTCCTGCGCGCTCCAAGTACGCCGTGCTCTCTGGCGGAATCGAGACGGCGGACAACCAGCGAGACTGGAAGTCTTTTGCCACGTACGTGGTGTCGAAGATGCAGCCGTACTGCTCCCCTGAGCGCTTTCGCATGCTGCGGAATGAGTTAGATCGCCATATGCCTTTTATGGCGGACCTCGTCCCGATCCGGGACATTGTCATGACGGAGGAGCTGAAGGATCGGCGGCGGCGAGATCGCGAGACGCAGAAGGTGAAGGCGCTGCTCACGTTCGGTATTGGCAACGCCAAGGTGCAGAGTGACATGTTTTCGCTCTTTCGCGGATTCATGGATGGGGTTACCATCTCTGAGCTCGGCTTCACCAACACGATCCTGCTGCTCCTTTTGCGCAACAATGCCGGCATCGACGGCATCGACTCGGAGGATGTCGTTACGGCACTGGAGAAGTGTCGTCCAAAGGGGTGCGCTATCTCGTTGCACGTCAACGTGGTTGCGGGCGGTGTGGAGGTGCAGTTTGAATGCAGAGAGCCTGGTGATCGTGTCCACCTCACGCAGTGGCTCAACGGGGTTGTGCTGCGCAGCTTGTCATGGCAGTTCCCGAAGCGGCCCCTCCACGGCATCTCCTCGTTAGAGATAGACTCTGTTGAGTACATCTATAACGTGAAGATCTCGTGCACCGCTGGACGCTTCCACCAACTGTGCAAGCAGTTTGAGGCGTCCCCCATTCCACAACAGTACGTCCGCTATCTGCGCACGCAGCTGATAAAGGCGAAGTGAGGGTGAGATCGTTGTAAGTCTCGCCTCCGGCGTTGTTGAAGGCGTGCAGTGCATGGCGCCGCAGCACCCGAGCGCACCCTCACAGTTTAGCCCTCGCTGCTTGCTCTTGTCTTTCTACAGTGGCCCATGACGTTGGGTAATTCGCGATGTAAAAGAAAAAAAGCTCTGTTGTGTGTGTGCGGAGTATGTACATACGTTTGCAGGGGAGGTGATGCAGGAGTGTCTGTTCTTCTTTTTTTTGTATTGTATGGCGACGAGGCGCTGCTCAACGTCTTCCTTCCCGCTACCCGTCCCGATTTTTGTCGCTTCTGTTTTGCTCTCTCCGTCGCTCACCTTTTCCTTCTCAGATGTTTTATTGTCAAGCCCTTCGTTGGGCGCACCGAATAGATAACAACAACAACAACAACAACAACAACGGAGAATGGCACCGCGCACTCACGCGCTCCGAAGCAGCACCTTCCGTCCCCTGATGGCTGCTTTAACGAAAAGAAACAAAAAGCTTCTTTGTGGCGACGTTCGATCGACAGCCTACTTTTTTTCGCCATGTGATGACAACGACTTGGGGTGTGTGCTGCGTTCTGCAGCTCTGTGTAGGGATGTGCTCCACGCAAGGAGGCTTTTCTTTGAAGCACAAGAAGAATCATTGAAACGCTGGGCTGGACGAATTTGTTTTGATCTGCTGCACGTCAGCTGTCATGTAAGCGCCTTCAATTTCCTCCTCTCGTTCGCCGTCCCAAAATGCGTTCAAGGTACATATGTGCAATCTTTTCGATTTGTTGTAGCCACTGCTAAAACTGCGATACCGAAGCCGACGTAGGGCGCTTTCTTTACAAAGTGAGTTTGCCGTTGCCAATCCCTTTACTCCCCGCAGAGAGGCACTTCGTAGTAGCCCATATACTCTCTGCCTCCTCCTGTAGTCATGAAGCTCGTGCGTAGGGCGCGCAAAAGCATCCGAGAGCGGCGGATGAAGGCGTGCATCAACGATTTGAACGCTAATCTGTCGAAGGTGGAGATGCGCGTCTTTAGAAGACAGAAAAATGAGCGCGACACTAAACGCAAGGTGCTAGGCCTGGCTGAGCCGGTTCCGAAAGATGTGCTGATGGGCCGCATGAATCCAGAGCTGTACGCAATCGAGTGCCGCCTCCATGAAGAGGCCGGTCTTCCCAGGCCTTTGCCCTACCAGGGGTACAAGCAAGATCTCGTGCGGAGTCGTGCCACTACGTACTGCGTTGGCTTTGTGGGCTTTCGCTCCATTCTGCAGGCCATTCGGGCCAAAAACAAGTAATTGATTTTCAGCGTATAACTAACGCACCTGTGAGGAGTGGTGTCTTCTGAAACTTAACAACAAAGAAAACTGGATAAATTCGTGGCAGTGGCCTCCGGCGACGGCACCTATAGTGGCATGTTCACGCACGCGTGCTGCACATTGCTGGCTCATCTTGTACTTCGCGTACATCATTTTTTGTCGGCAAAGACGGGCTCCGGAGCGGAGAATCCATATATATGTGCAGCCCCTTCTTACATTGTTCCAGATCCTCGTGTGAAAGCCATGCTGATGTTGGTTTCTCTCACAAAGCACACATATCCCCTCTCCCTTTTCGGCCTCTCTCCGCGCCCTCCCAAGTCCTTTCACTGTGATCAAATACTTCATTCTTGTGACTGCGCCTTGCTGTTCTGTTCTACTGTCCTCCACGAAAAGTTGCCTGCACTGACGTCCCTCATTTGCCCACGTTCTCCCTGTTTTTTTTTTTCTTCTGACACGTAAGCCCCGGTGCTACACGCACATCGCCGTCATTTTACATTGAAAAGAGCACGCGCAAGCAACCATGTCCACCAGCTACTTTCGCTTGGCCGACATTGGGAAGCACAACAAGTACAATGACCTCTGGCTTGTTGTGGATCGCCGCGTCTACGATGTGTCTAAGTTTGCTGACGAGCACCCCGGTGGCGTCCGAATTCTTCTCAGCGTGGCCGGCGTCGATGCTTCGAATGGATTCAAAGCCATCGGGCACTCCGACTCTGCCAAGGAAGAGCTGGAGAAGTACCGCATCGGCGATGTTCACCCAGAGGATGCCGGCAAACTGATGGAGTCGATTCAGGGCACTCAAAGTCCTCTTTATGGTGTTGCAGTGGTGGCGGTACTTATCGTTGTCGTCCTCTCTTGCCTCCTCCGGTCCATCTTCTTTTAAGTTGGCGGCATCAAAATCAAGATACGTGTGTGAGTATGTGGATGGATACTGTTGGGGCCTCCAATAGAGTACCGATGACCGCATTCATATCGTTTTATTCGACGTGTAGAGTGCTACCCGCTTTCCTCCACTCAGCAGTTACTAGTGTTCATCTAATCGGTTTTCTTATCCCTTATTGTTGGATCAGTAGCACCATTACTGATACATTAATTCCTTATATACGTGTATGCTGTGAGTTCCATCGCTGCGCTCTCCTAAAGCACTTTATGCAAACTCGTCTGTTCACGCTTTATCACCTTCTTCTTTTTGTGGGGCGAGAGGGCGTCGAGTGCTTTCTTTGCTATTACGTTCACAGCCTTTATGTCGTCCATCTACCGCGGATACTCCGCATGTGCGCGTTGATGCGCAGAAATGTCTTAAAAGGTGAGTCGACGAATAGTCGAAGTCGCCAGGGCATAGGAGAACAGCACACCTGCAAAAAAAAAAAAAAAAA
>LJSK01000405.1:0-15296 GCA_001299535.1 Leptomonas seymouri
AGCAAGCGATGGGCCTCCGGGACAGAGGCTGACGGTGCGCAATGTGCCGCTGACCAAGCGCTACAGCCCCACCGATGAAAAGCAGAGCACAAAGCTGAGACGTTCCCGCCCGTCTGCAGGGTGGAGAAGCACGGGTAGAACGCTCGGGGGTATCCCGTACAGGGATGCGTACGCAGACACGAGAGAGGCGAGAGCTTCCCTCAGCCCAAGGACCTGCCGTTCAAGCGAATGCGCCGCTACCTGCTAGGAGAGAGAAATAAAGAAGTGGTGCGGATGTGCTACGTGAATGAAATCCCTTGTGTGTATACGCGCGGTTTAGACTTCAACGTTCGCGATCAAAACTTTGTTGACTGGCGGGAGGGAGAGAGACAGAGAGCGTCCGCCACGCCCGGTGAAAGAAGTGCGAACAGCGGGTGAGGGAGGAGGTGCACAGAAATCGGGGCAGGGGGTCGTCCGAGCAGCGCATCCTAGGCGGTGTTCCCAAGCAGCGAAGCACGCACCGGCTCCGCTCAGAAGGCAGCGTGCGCCACACCACAGCAGCCCACGCGAAGCAGCGGGCGCACCGGGGCTCGCACAACGCAGCCCCTTGCTTTGTTTCAGGCGCATCAGCACAGCTCCCCTCCCCCCTTGTTGGGAGTGCCGTCATCAAGCGCAAAGCGCTCGCAAGGGCGTCCACGCGCTGCCTCGTTGGTACGGATTCGTTGGGTCTGCACGCAGACCCTTCATTTCATAAGGCAATAAACAGAAAGAGAAGCGGGTGTCGTGGAGAGGCACCGGCGCCCACCTTACGGTGCGTGCCCCTGCAGAGTCATCGCAGCGTCCGCGCTCGGCGCATAAACAAGGAAAGCAGAGAAGCCAAAACCAGCGACTGACGCCACGCGTCCTTCACGGATGCGGTGCCTTCCGTCAGTGACCAAGAGGCGGGATACACCAAGGCAGGGCTTGGCTCTGCTGCACCACAGGGCGGACGTGAGCTCGTCCAGCAGTCGTCATGCAAGACAGAAGGGGGGGGGGGCACTTCGTATAGCGCACGATGAATGGCAACCGCACGCCCACCTCTGATCTCCCGCAGACACGGTGCACGTGAGCGTGCGGCCCCACCTCTCCGTGTGCCAGAGCAGGTAAGCGCAGCGGCACACACCCGCCCCCTCCATTTTTCCTGCGGCGACGAAGACGGAGCGCCACCGTCCACGCCGGCCTCCCACGGCGAGCTGCTTCGCCCTGGCAGTGGCAGCCGGCTCCTCCACCGACGCGCCACAGCCATGCGCAAAGCACGGCCTGAAGACACCACAGCTGATGACGGCCGGCGGACCGGGGAGCTCGAGGGATACGACGAAGGAAGGCTGGGCGGCTGGCACAAGTAACATATTCGTGTCATCGCCGTGACTGTCCCTACATGATGGCACCGATAGGCGATGCCCTGCCGTATACCTTCAGCAAGAGAAGAGCGACGGGGTGCGTGCACCAAACTGGCTCGCGCAATGCTGTCGTGAGCACAACCGCAGCTCACCGACCACGGGGGTTGAGGAGGGGAGGGGGGGGACCACCCCCAAGGCGAGGGAGAGCCTCAACCTACAACGGCAACCCGCACGTGATCGCTGGCGCCTCGTGACGCGCGACGTCGTCCGACAAGCAAGAACCCACAGCAGAATAGAGGAAGAGAAGGGAGGACGCTGTGCAGGCAACTCGAGCGAGCAGCGCACATTGGCGCTCATCGCGGCCCTTTAGGCCTCTGAACTTGTGGCGCTGCTCCACGCGTGCTGCAGCTGGCCGCGCAGTACAGCGTGCTGCGTGCTGTGAAGGCCCTGCGTGGCCTCCGCCTGCATCGTCGACACCCGCGCACGGAGAGTGTCAGCCGTAGCAGCGAGGGAGCACCACTGGCGGAGCTCCACCCAGTCGGCGTGCGGCTGTGTGCTGGAGAAGCACGGCATGTGTCTGTGCGGCTCCCTCCCTCTCCAGAGCAAAGCCCGATGACGGCTCGGGTGGCGTGCGCGGTGCAGCAACGACTGCCGGACAGGCGCCTGCCGCGCAGCTCGGTGAAGACTCTTAGAAGGGATTGTTGTCGCTTCCACCGCGAGTTGGCCGTCCTACCATGTGAGTAATGGTGATGTCTCTGTGTTCAACGCGCTATGCTCGCTCGGCAGCACACTGCGGAGGAGAGGTGAGGGGGGGAGGGGGAGGCAGATGAGTGAAGGCAACACGCTGCACATCGTCAACACCCTGAGGGGAGACCAGCAACACACGGAGGCCCCAGTGGGCGATGCGCACCACGGGGCAGCGATTGTTGACTACTCGATGATCCGCGCCAACGCCAAGCGGCATCGCAAACACCTGCACTGCACACAGAAGTGACTGGGCAGACGGCGCCACGCAGAGAGCATCGTCCTCTCCTGTGCGCAGTACGCCGTAGCCTTCAGAGGCGGCACCGCCAACGAACATGAAAGCGCAGAGGCGCTCGAAGGTACTGCAAAGACGCTTTAGGGGATCGAAATAGAGATTGAAGGGCGGGGAGGTGCAGGCACCAGCACGCCAAACGCCAATCGGAAGGGACGAGGCCGCACGCCCCACCGCCACGTCATGCCATACAATGCAAAGAGGGGTGGAGTTCTGACTTCTCTGGCGGGTGGGGCACCATCGGCCGCTGCTTCAGAGGAAAATAATTAAGCCCATCCACGCATGGAGGCTGTCGTGAGGGGAGACAGGGGCGCAGAGCTGCCTCTACAGCTGTCAGCACCGCTGACACTGGCTGCTGTAGGAAGGATAGCGGCGTGGAGCCACCGGAAGCAGCATGCGCCCCCTGAAGCAGAGACGCAGGGATTTGCAGATATATAAGTCTTCGGAGGAGTGTGTCACGAGGACGGAGCCGCAGCGGTGCCCCCGCCCACACGTCACGCGTGCATCCGTCTTCTGCACGGCAGGTTCGCGGACGGCTAAAGACGCTCCGCGCTGAGGTCGCCCCTCACTGCAGGGAGAGCATCTCCTCATCGCTCAGACCCTTCTCCGGCGACAGCTCGTGGTTCGCCACGACCAGGACCGCATTGTTCTCCACCTTCAGCTTCACGATCTCGCCCTCACGAATGCGGCCGTCCAGCAGCATCAGCGCCAGCTGGTTCAGCAGCTCACTCTGCACAAGCCGCTTCAGCGGGCGCGCACCGTAGACGGCGCTGTAGCCGTTCGTGCCGAACCAATCGTAGACCTCCGCGGGCACCTCCAGACGGATGCTCTGCTCCGTCAGCATCGCCTGCACCTGCGAAAAGAGGATGTCCACGATCTGGCGGATGTTCGCACGGCTGAGGCGGTTAAACATGATGATGTCGTCCAGCCGGTTGATAAACTCCGGCGTCATGCGGTGACGCACCTGCTCCATGACCGCCGGCATCGCCACACTGCTTGGCTCCCCCTCCGGCAGCCGCGCGATCACATCCGCACCGATGTTCGACGTAAGGATGATAATAGTGTTCTTGAAGTCCACGCGGCGGCCGTGGCTGTCGGTCAGGTGGCCCTCGTCCAGCACCTGCAGCAGGATGTTCGACACGCTCGGGTGCGCCTTCTCAAACTCATCGAACAAGACGATCTGGTATGGGCGGCGCCGCACCGACTCCGTCAGCTCACCGCCCTCCTCGTAGCCGACGTAGCCTGGCGGGGCCCCGATAAGGCGGTGCACGGAGTGCCGCTCCATGTACTCGCTCATGTCAATGCGACAGATGAAGGACTCATCGTCAAAGAGAAACTTCGCGAGGCTCTTGCACACCTCCGTCTTGCCCACGCCGGTGGGCCCGAGGAAGAGGAAGGAGCCGAGGGGCCGCTTGTGCGAGTGCAGACCGGCGCGAGAGATGCGCACGACGTTGACGATCGACTCGATGGCGGCATCCTGCCCCATGATGGTCTTCTTCAGTTCCGTGTCCATGTGGATCAGCTTCTCCCGCTCGCCCGTCATCAGCTGCGCAACGGGGATGCCGGTGGCACGGGCAATGACCTCCGCAATGTCCTTCGAGGCCACGCTGTCGTGCACCATGAAGTTCTTTGAGCTGGCCAGGTGCTTGTCCTTCTCAATCTGCTTGCGAAGGTTCGGTATCTGGCTGTGCTGGATCTCCCCGGCCTTGGCGAAGTCGCCGGAGCTCATCGCCTGCTCGAGGTGGTGGCGCAGCACGTCGAGCTCCTCGGTGCTCTGCTTGATCTTTTGAAAGAGAGACTTCTCCTTCTTCCAGCGCTCCTCCAGCTCGTCGTACTCCCTCTGCTTCTGCGAGATGTGCTCGTAGATGCTGTTCAGCTTCTCCTTGCCGAGCTCGTCCTTGTCCTTCTTCACTGCCTCCGCCTCAATCTTCAAACGGATCAGCTCACGCTCAATGAGCTCCAGCGCCTCGGGCTTCGACTCCTGCTGCAGACGCAGACGGCTGGCAGCTTCATCGATGAGGTCAATGGCCTTGTCGGGCAGGCGGCGGTCTGACAAGTAGCGGTGGGAGTTGACGGCGGCGTAGACAAGCGCCTCGTCCTTGATCAAGCAGCCGTGGTGGGCCTCGTACTTCTCCTTGATGCCGCGTAGAATCGATATGGTCTCCTCCACGGTGGGCTCCGTGACGAGGACGGACTGGAAGCGGCGGGCTAGCGCAGCGTCCTTCTCGATGTGCTTGCGATACTCGTCCAGCGTAGTGGCGCCTACGCAGTGCAGCTCACCACGGGCCAGCGATGGCTTCAGCAGGTTGGCCGCATCCATCGACCCGTCACCGGAGGAGCCGGCGCCAACGAGGGTGTGCAACTCATCAATGAAGAGCACCACCTTACCCTGCGAGTCAATCGTGTCCTTCAGCACGCCCTTCAGACGCTCTTCGAACTCGCCACGAAACTTCGCACCGGCGACCAGCGTGCCCATGTCAAGCGCGTACACCTGGCGATTCTTGATGCTCTCCGGCACCTCGCCCTTCACAATACGCTGCGCCAGGCCCTCCACAATGGCGGTCTTACCCACGCCGGGCTCACCGATCAGCACGGGGTTGTTCTTGGTACGGCGCGACAGCACCTGGATGGTGCGCCGGATCACCTCCTCGCGGCCCACGATGGGGTCCAGCCGGCCCATCCTCGCCTCCTCCGTCAAGTCACGCGCGTACTTCTTCAAGAAGTCGCCCGGCGGCACGGCGTTTGGGTTCACCCACGTCCGGCCCTGCTGCTGGCCTCCGCCGCTGTTACCGCTGCCGCCGCTTCCGCTGCTCCACGGCGTGACGTTGCTCGATTGCCAGCGGCGGCTAAGCGTCAGCGAGGAGGCCGCAGGCGATTTCGCCGAGCTCCGCAGCTCAGCGGCACGCATGGAAGCCGCCTTCACCCACGTGGGGGAGGCGAGGGGCGCCGCAGCATAGGCGGCGCGTGCCGCCCTCAGCTGGAGCCCCCGCATCATCCTTTCGGTCCTTCGCCCTCTTCCTTCGTACGATGGAGCCCCGAAACGGGGTTGAGGAGGGCCTCAGAGAGCGCCGACGTCGGAGATATCACGGAGCTGCAGGCGCACACCACCGCCAGTGTCAGCACGCGCGACAGCGATGCAGACAACGAGGGGAGTACTCGGGCGTGGGAGCGCAGGCCGCGGGTGTTGGGAGTGCGGAGAGCGCGAAAGGCGTCGAAGGCGCCGTCAGCGCGTCTCGGACGAATAAATAGAAGACAAAGAGGGGCGAGACAGATGTGCTCCCGCCTTGCCTGCAGTGAACTTCGCTCAGGCTCGTCACACGAGCGCTGCACGTGGGGCTGGGAACTGAAACCTGCCTCACGACCAAGTCGATGGGGTTGACGAAGAGACGAGAGAGGGGAGACCAGAAAGAGAGAGGGGGGTGGGGGTTGAGCCTGCGAAGCACCGTTGACACGTCAGTGGAACACGGCGGCATGGACGTAGTTCGAGGGGGGAGGGGGCAACACCGAGCACACGCACATCAGAGCGCTCCTTTGCTGCCTGCACCCTCCGCTTCAGATCCGTCAGCGCGTAAGAGCAAACGCTGTCTACAAGGCTGATCACTCTGGAGTAGCAGCGCCCTCAGCCACGTCGTGATGGCGCGCACAGCCCCGCGGGGCTGCGTTGGCAGCACGGTCGAGTCCGCAAGACTTCGCGGGGGCCGCTTTCCACACCCCGCAAACGTGTCGTGTCGGCGTGCATCACATCGATCGGACAGCGGACAAGTGCGCTCCGTAGAGAAGTAAAGGAGCCCGGAGATATTACAAAGCTATATACATCAGATGAAGCCAAAAGCGGGGGAGCGCCGGCCGCCCCAGCCAGTCAACGGGCACATCACCGCACGGCCGAGCTGCACCGCCGGAAGCGGCGGGAGAGCGGTGAGCAACCGCGAAGAGCACAAGCCGCCCTCGCAGCATCAAGCAAACCGTCTGCGGCCGTAGCGGGAGTGAGTGGGTGAGTGAGAGTGAGAGTGAGAGAGAGGACGCTTGAGTCGGTCCTTCGAGATCAGTGCGTTTCCCCGCTGCGCTCAGTTGCTTTGGTCACCACTCACTTGCGCAGACTTGTCAGTAGCCGCCGTTGGGTATGCCGGCGCCACAAAGCCGCGGTAAACAGGGGTCTCAGCAGCGGCATCCGCACCCGCCGAGTTGTCTCCGCCCGCATCACCAACATCCGGCGTGGCACCATCGCCTGAGGCCCCCCGCGCTCGCGCCTGCTTCTCCTCCTCTGCGCGCTGCGCTGCGTATTGCTTACCCATGTCCGCCAATCGCTCCCGCAGCACGTCGTGGCGCGCCTTGAACTGATCCATCTGAGCTCGGAAGAAGCTCAGCGTCTCCTGCATCTGCCGCATCTGCTGCTGCTTCTTCACCAAGTTCTGCTGGTAGGCGCTGAGCTGCTCTGCGATTTCCGGGCCCGGCTGATGCGCCACCGCGGCCTTCGACTTCATGTAGCTCTGCTCCACTGCGCGGATGGTCGCCTCCTTCTCCTCCATCTCCTGCCGACGCTGCACGAGGACGCGCTGCAGCTTCTGCACGCGCTGCACCAGCGCATAGGTCTCGGGCTCCGCCGAAATCAGGTCGCGGTAGGGGTGGACGTTGACGGGACGCTCTGCTTCGTCCAGCAGGGCCCGCACGCGCACCTTCTCCCGCTGCAGCTCCCGTGTCGCGTTGTTCAGCATCACCTGCAGGTCGGGCAGCCTCTTCAAAAACTCACGCATCTGCGCCAGCTGCTGCGCGAACTGCGTCGTCTGGTACTCCAGATGCTCCCTCTCGCGTGCTTGGTCGGCGTAAATAGCCTCATTGCGCTGCAGGAACGACTGCTGCGTGTGAACACGTTCGTAGAGGCCGTCCAGCTCCGCGGCGCGGTCCGTTACCTGGCGGTGGAGCACGTTGCGCTCCTGCTGGACGTCGCGGCACTGCCGCTGCTGTCGCGCCGTTTCCTCCTCGGCGTCGCTGAGGACGGAGCGGAGTTGGCACAGCTCCTGCACGAGCAGGTCCGCCACCCGGTGCTTCTTACTGGTGCGGCGCTGGTAGTCGGCCAGCTGCCTCTCCACGTCCTTCTGCTGCTGCTTCAGGAGCTGGATGCGTGCTCCCTCCACCTTCACCTCGTGCTCCCGCTTCTGCACGGCGTTCTTCACGGCTCGGATCTGCGACAGCAGGAGACCAAACTGATGCTGCTGCTCGCTCAGCCCATGCTTGAGCTGGTCGTAGTGGGATGTGTAGGTGTTCCGCTCCGCCACCATCGCGTCTAGCAGCAGCTGTTGCTGCTTGATCTGCGCCTCCGTGTCGCCGAGCCTCGCCTCCTGCTGCGCCAGCTCCCCCTGAAGGCGCTCAATGTCACTCAGCAGGTGCGCACACTGGAAGGCGCACCGCTTCGCCTCCGCCTCGTGCGTCTCGGCCTCCTGCGTGACAATGTACAGCTCCTGCCGCGTGAACTGGTTGTGCTCCTCCGACGCGGTGAGGGTCCGCTCCATCACGTGAAGCTGGCCCCGCTTCTCCGCGAGCCACGCCGCATTGCGCTGCTGCTGCTCCGCCTCCCCAGCGATGTTCTGCTGCAGCACGTTCATCTCTGCCTTCACGGAGGACAGGGTGTGCTGCTCCGCCGAGAAGAGCTGCCGCGCTCGCATCAAAGCGGCCTCGCCCTGCTTCAGCAGCGCCGTGTCCTCGCGCTGCTTCTCGAGTTGGTCGCCCTTCTGCTGCTCCACCACCGCGTTGCGCTTCTGCAGCGCCTCGCTGACCTTCTGCGCCTTGATGTAGCGCGTGTGCGCAGACGCCACATTCGCCTGCTGGGTCTTCAGCTCCACCGTCCGCTCCTGCGCCCGCCGCTGCCACATGTCGTTCTCCTCGTTGCACTCCTGCAGGGCAGTGTTGACGTGCTGCAGCTGCCGGCACACGCCTTGGTGCTCCTCGGTGAGGCGCGCCTCCTCGCGCTTTGTTTCACGCAGCTCCTGCCCGTTGCGCTCGCGGTCATCGGCCAGGGTGTCGAGGGTCTGCTGCTGCGACGCGTAATACGCCACGCGCCGCGCCACCGTCGCCCGCATCGCCCGCAGCTCCTCCTCCTTCTCGCCCTTCAGCTCCAATATGCGCTGCGCCTCCTCCTCCTTCGCAGCGATGCTGTCCTTCAGCGCCTGCAGCTCCCTCTCGTTGGCGGCGTTGCTCTCGAGAAGGGCGGCAATGCGGCGCTGCGTCGTGGTCACATCGAAGGTCGTCCCACGCAGCTGCTGCACGAGGCGATCCTCTTCCTTCTGCACCGTCTCGTGAAGGTGGCGCAGACTCTGAAAGGCGGCCTCCTGCGCCGGCAGCTCCACCGGCTCCTGCGCCTTCGTCTGCTGCGCTGCAATCTCACGCTTCAGCGCCAAGACGGCCTCCTTCAGCTGCGCCTCCTTCTCCCTCACCCGCACGAGCTTGTTCGACGTGCGCTCGATCTCACTGCGTAGATGAGCGATGGTGCGCTGGTCGCCCACCGTGAGCTCCGCAGCCGCCACCGCCTTCTCGATGCACGCCTGAATATCGCTCTGCAGGTCAGAGCACTTGCGCAGCAGCCGCCCCTCGCCCTCGTGGCTGTGCATCAGGGAGCTGTGGAGCCCCTCGTACTCGGCCCGGAACTGGTCGAGCACCTCATCGCTTTCCAGAGTCATCAGCACCTCCTGATGCTGTCGCTCGCAGTCGTGGAAGGTGTTGCACTCCTCCACGATGGCTTGGAAGAGCTTGTCCTCCTCCGGCGTGAAGAGCGGGGCGGAGGGCTCCGAGGAGGAGGAGGCGGTGTTGGCCGCAGCGGTCGCGGCGGCGGACTCGTCCGCTGCGGCTGCGCCGTCGCCGCTGCTGGCTGCAGTTGACGCACGCATCGCTTCGCCGCAGGGCGAAGGGAGGGGGTGAGGGGTTCTGGGTGAGGCACTACACTCTGCGGTGTGCACGGAAGTGTGTATGGGGAGAGGGAGAGAGACGGAGGGGGGAGGGGGGGGGAGAGGGCGATGGAAGGGGGAGACCCCAAAACGAGTCACCGCGCCTCAGCATGCGCAGGCCGGAGCCGCTCGCTTCCGTCGGTGAAACGTCGGCGGCGTTGAGGCAGTGCCGGCACGCTGGCTCCCGTCGGCGCGCACGGCCCACCAGCGATGCGCTTCGATGGCGGCGGCCGCGAGGTGCACGCCGCACCTCCGGCGGCGCCCCTTCAACGAAGTGGAGTCGGCAGGCGATGCACAACAGCACGGAGTAAACAAAGAAAAATGGGCATCACGAAGCCACTCAAAACTCGCGTCTGCCGCCACCGACCCGCGAGCCGAACACGCAACGCTCGACTTGCCGGATCGCAGCACCCGGCCTTCGACTGCGCTGTAAGCCCTGTGTGGGCGAGTGCGCAACGCCTCTACATGAGCAGGGCAGGGGCAACGCTAGCGTTCGTACAATGAAGCATGGCATCAGGTGTGTCTGCATCGGCTATACATCGAGAAGAGATCGATGCCCAGAGACTCACTCCAGCAGCGTGGAAGGGCACCTCAGCCACTCCAGTACGGCCTGCGCATCGCGCTGCAGCGACGGCGACGGCCACTCCCGCTCCGTCAGCAGCAGCGCGAGCTCCGCCTTCAGATGATTCCGCTCGCTGGCGTCCACCACAGCAATTTCCCTTGCACGCGCCAGGAGCTCCTCCTGCAACTCCGCCCGGCGGCCAGACTCGGTCTGCGCGTGCACCTGCCACTGCGCAATCGCCGCCTGCATCTGTGTCACCGCCTGGTGGCCGTCACGCAGCCGCGTCTGAAACTCCTGTAGGCGCTGCTGCTGCTGGAGGAGCTGTGAGCGGATGGAGGCGGAGATGTTGTTGAGGTGCGCCACCTGCAGCAGCAGCTGCTCGCGTGCGCGGTACGACCAGTTGAGGGCTGCGCGTGCGTGATAGCCGAGCCGAGCCGCCGAGGCCTTCATGTCGCGCAGACGTAAGGCAGAGGACCACCACGGGGCTGCAGATGTCGTGGGCGCCAGCTCCTCCACCTCCGCCATGGCCAGCGCGGAGTCCTTTGTTTTTGCAAAGTGCTCCGCGACGAAGGCCACCTCCGACGCCAAGTGACTCTCCCCGGACAGCGGCGGGACCTCGCAGTCCACGCCGTAGTCCTCGACAGAGCGATCGTCCGACGCGCCTTCGTCGGCAGCCGCGACACGGGCCCGTTGGACGCGTAGCTTCTCCATCTTGGCCTCCTCCGCTGCGATCAGCCGCTGCCTGGCCGCGGAGGACGTCAGAGTGCCGCCAACGCCTCTGTCCAAGCCCGAAGACAAGTCGTACGGACTCCCCGCGCTGCCGGCGGTGTTCTCACGGCCACCCACATGCGCGCTGCTGCTGCCGCGGGCGTTCGAGCAAGCGTCGCTGGGCTTGCGGCTGCGCACGGCGAGGTTGCGCCGGAGCTTCTGCAGCGTGCTCTGCACCTCCGCCGCCGTCGCCTCCACGTTGCCCAGCACCCGCGCCTGCTCATAGAACGCAGGAGGCAGCCGGCGGCCGTTGGCCGACAGCACGACGGCGCGCCCGTTGCGGAGGGAGACGGCGCTGCTTTGATGGTGCACGGGGGAGCCAAAGGAGGGCAGCGGCGCCCTGCCGGCGTTGCCAGAAACCGGAGCCCGCTTGCGCTGTCTTCGGCTGTGGCGTGCCTGCTCAGACGGTCCAGGGCTGGAGACGTTACCGACGTCGTCGGTGTCTTCGATCTCGATGCTCCCACAGTGGCGCGCGCGTGCGTCTGCCGCGGCGAGTCTCTCGAAGAGGTCTGTAAGCTTTGCGCTGCGGGCAGCAGACTTCTCCTGGTCGCGCGCCGTGGTGGCGCCGCCGTAGAGGGGAGAGGACATGCGAGTGCACACGCCTGCAACGGCGCGCCTCGGTGCACATGGGAAAGAGACGAGGGAGGAGAGGTGCAGCGAAGTGGAGAGGGCAAACCGCTGTGCGGCAACACCGGCGCTGGCAAGTGAGCTGGTAGCGCGCGGGGAGTGGAGCGCAGAGGAGCCCGAGAGCCGCTCGGCACTCCGTCTCCGCCACGCGAAGCCGCGTCGAAGAGACGACTCCTGCGTTGGTTGCAGTGTAGCGTAGGCTGGCGTCGTGCGGTGCAGGTGCCAACCCGCAAACCAAGTCGTCGCATTCGAAGACAGCTGCAGCCGTGTTTTGAGAAGGGAGACAAGGACACGGCAGCGGCAGCGCGAGCGGCACGCAGCACTGCCCACGCCGCGTCTGCGTCGAGGGTTTTTGCGCTTTGGATGCCTACGCATGCCAACTTCTCACAACCGTTATCGCCTGCGCCCCGCCGGGGACGCAGCGGCACCCGCGATCAGAAAAAATCAACGACGACGAGGAGACGCGTGAGCGACATCACGCAGCTCTGCAGCCCCGTCACGGTGCGCTGCACACGCAACGCCTGCTGCATGCGCCGCGTCAGCCCGTACTTCCGCATCGCCTCCGCGTCATCAGCGGCCTGGCGGCTCGCGGGCTCGCCGTTGGTCGGCTGAGAAGCAATCGGCGACGCGGCGGCGGCCTGCTGCCCCTGGGCCTCGCGCAGCTTCACCCAGGCGATGGACAGCGTCTTCGCCAGACGCTCGCGCACGGCGGGCAGCAACGTGGCAGCCCAGCTGAGGCCCCACAAGAAGATGCTTCCCTTGGCCGTCCGGTCCGCAAGGGCACCGCTGCGGGGCACCTCCTGCTGCGTGAGGAAGCCATCTTTAAACATCCGATGCAGCACGTCGCGCGTCTTGGCGTAGGTGGCTACCGACTGCTCCGCGAGGGTTCGCTCCTCAAGGTAGTGATGCTGCAAGAGCAGCTTCATGATGCGCACCCCGAGTACCCCGTAGCCGGTGTACACCACGCGCTCGCACACCGCCTCCTGAAGGAGGTGCACCGCCGTGACGCTGTCAAGCGCGTAGAAACCGTGTTGCTTGTGCGGCTGAACCAGCAAGGCCCGGGTAGCCGGAAGCGCCACAGGCAACGTTGAAGACGAAGAGGCGGAGGCGTGGAAGGCCGCCGCTGCGGTCGACGAATTAGCCCCATCGCAGCTCAGCAGCACAATGGGCTGGCACAGACGCTCAAGGCACCGCTGCACCGCCTCGGCCGAGCGCGTGTTCTCCGGAAGTTGGACGGGCTGCCCGCTGCGGTCGCGCCGGACGCCCGCCGGCGTCGGCAACTCAGCCGCCAACTCCTGCCACGACGCGGCGCCATCGCCGTACTGCGAGTTGGGCGCGGCGCGGCGCCGTAGGGCACGCACGAGGGTCAGGGCGAGGCCGCCATCGGCGTGACGCTCCGCCACGGTCTGCTCCAGCGCGTCGCCCATGAGAAAGAATATGGCGCTCTCCAGCCCGATGCAGTACGGCGTGGTGGCGCTCGGCACATCGGCGACGTCGCAGGAACTCGTTGGATTGGCTCCGTCCACCATCACCGGCACCAGCCAGCCGTCTGCCGCAAGCTGCGTCACGGCGTAGTCGAGGGCGTCGCGGCCGATGCTGGGCGTACGGCTCAAGGCGACCTGCACCGCGGCCACTGGTGGCACAGCTCCCAGCTGATACACCGCCAGCAACACGCACTTCGCCGCCTCGCCGTACTGCTGACGGACGCAGTGGACTAGCAGAGGGAAAAGCACGCGAAGCAGCAGCGCAGAACCGAGGCGCATGCCGTAGAGCTGCGTGGACGGGTCAGCGTACACCAGCCGGTGCAGCACCAGCCGCGTCACGACCTCCTTCACCGCCACCTCGTGGATCAGCTCATTCGCAGACGACAGCTCGCCAAGGTCGACGTGAAGGTTCGAGCCGATTCGATGGGTAGGGGGCACGGCGGTGGTCGTCTCGCCGGTGGCAGATGCGTGGCTCGCCGCGGCAGCCGCCACACCGCGGACATCCTCGTCGCGTCGCACCGCCTCGCTGAGATCCATCAGCGTCATTGGCCCGGTATGCGTGAGGGCCCGGCAGACGGCCCCGGCGAGCGGGCCGAGCTGGTGGGCGACGGTGGACACGAGCAGCTCGTAGTGGGCCGCGATGGGCTTCGCGGTGAGGTCCTCGCACACCTCGGACGGCTGCGTTGCCGCCTTGCCTACACAGAAGAGGGGCATGAGGGAGGGGGAGGCCAACGGATGCAGCAGCGATGTCGGCGCTTTGACGTCCAACGCCGCTGTCCTTTACAATGAAAACTGGCAAAGGCAGCGGGGGCGCGCTCTTGACGAGCAACCCGCAACGAGGGGTGAGTCAGAAGAAGAGGAGGAGATGCAGCAGTTAGAGGTGGAGAGTGGCATGGCGCAGGCGCATGCGTCTGCCTTGCGTGTGCCCTGCCGCGCTAGGAGGGGGGAGGGAGAGCAACGCACCGTCCCTGTGTGGCCCAACAGTGGGCCTTAGGACGCACATGTGCAGCGGTCTGCGTGTGCCCACGCCTCCACTCCCGTCGAGAGGGCGCGGCGCGCCACATCGGCCGGGCCGAGCGGCGGAAACGTCTTCGGGCCAGCCGGCCACCGCCCCCGCTGGCAGGCGGGGCGACATCTGACTTGTCCTCCTGCCTCTGTCTCCGGAGCTCGTCTGGGTTGCCGTAGGCGGAGGAACTCGGCGAAGCGCCCCTCAAGCGATAGACAACGAGGGGATAATAAGAAGGGAAAGGAGGCGACGCCAAGAGGCCCCCGCTGCTGCTCGGACCAAACTGCCGGGTGCCTGCGCCACGCACCAGCACCGTCGACGGACACACGTTAGCGCACAACGCATCAGCGCCTGCAGTGCCCACCCCGGCCCCCCTCCAACGCGAAGGGCCACCGGTATGCGCCAACAGGCACGCCAGCGTCAACGACGAGGGGGCCGCCGCGATGCGGGGCAAAAAGGCAAACACAGAACAAAAAGGCGACTCGCTGCAGCACGCCTCGCAGTGACGGCGTGCGTCAACACGCAGCGCCAGCCTCGGAGTTCCTCGACGGATCGCACCGATCCAAGGAGGAGCCCGCGCGTAGTTGCCGCACACACCCTGCACACACGTCACTGCCCCCCGTTACGGTTAAACGGCTTCAATGCCCTCTTCCTTCATTTTGTCTTTCGTTTATGTGCTGTGAGCAAGTCGATGGCGCGCGTCCGTTACGGAGACTGCACGCGACAGACGCGGAGAAGTAAGGGAAGAAGGCCGCTGTCCTGCACCGCAGGCTGACGGTGCCACCCTGAGCTGTCGCACAGCCGCCCCGACCTCTCCGCCCTCGAAGAAGGCGGCGTGTGATCCTCCTCCTCTCCCCCCTGCGTACGCGTCATCCGTCTCTATGTCAAGGAACTCTTCACTCACACGCACACACAGGGAGAGGGAGAGGGAGACGACGTTTAGTGCTGCTTGGACGGGTTCATTAGCTTGAAGAAGTACTCCGTCATGGTGTAAGCGAAGATGAGCTTCGGTGCGGACGCGATGATCTTCGGCGTGAGGCCCTTGAAGAACGACGGCACGCCCTCCTCCCGCAGCATCGACGTGGCCGTGACCACCGCACTGCGGCGCTCGCCCTCGGTCTGGCGCTGCACACGTGTCTTGATGACATCCATCGGGTTGGACATGGCGATGGAGAGGCAGGCGCCCACTGTCGAGGCGCACATGTTCTGGAAGAAGGTCGCGCTGCGGTAGTCGGACAAGCCGAAGACGTAACCCTTCGTGAAGGCCGTACCGCCAAAGAGACAGAAGGAGCCCGGGGCGTTGCGGCACATCGTAACCGCCGTGCCCGCGTACATGCCGCGCACGCCCTCCTGGCGCAGCAGGGGGAAGAGACCGTTGCGCATGGCGTGCTCGTTCGTCTGGCTCAGCACCTTCAGGCGGTCCAGCGGAAGAAGGACGACCTCACCCAGGCCAATGAGGCAGCCCGCCGTGGCGTCCTCCATCACCTTGTTGGCGCCTCCGAACCAACGCGTGAAGCTCT
>LJSK01000406.1:2339-16561 GCA_001299535.1 Leptomonas seymouri
GTGGGGTGGGGGTGGGGGGAGGTAGGCAAGACACCCACTCACACAGGCAAATGAAACGTGGCTTGACGGATCGGATAACTTAACTCACAAAGCAACACTACAAATTCTGGCTTGACACAGGCCTGCAGTCTTACCTGATGTCCTCTTCTTCTCCCCATTGCGCTAAAGGCGACCGTCACGTGGTGGTGGTGGGGGGGCTAAGAGGCCACCGCGAAGGTGATCTGGGGGAGCGACTCTGGCTTTGTGCTTGCCCTCGTTGTATTTATAAATATGGACCATTTCCATGCGCTTGAAGAGACTGAAAAGGACGAAGCGCATGACCAACATCCCCCCGACTCTCCTGTCTTGCTCTTTTGCTGCCGGCTGAACGCATAGACATGCAAGCACGTTTGTATGTCTCTGCACGGCCCGTATCCGCATTCTGCACGAATCTTGTGTTGTTGCCCACTCGAAGGTGCGGCCCTGCACACGCGAACACTGTGGGGTCGCTTCAACCGCTCAGAGCTGCTTTGCTCTCTTTCTTAACATCTTTTGTTTATTGGCTTTCTCAAAGTCGGACTTATCATGTCCGAATTGCAGGCTTCTGCCAGTGTAGAGTCCATCGTACTCAATACAGAGAGCTGCAACATCCTTATCGACAGGCATCTCTGCATCCGTCTGCACCGCTGTGAAGCGGTTCATGAACTGATTCGGTATTGTAAGCGTGCTCCACGGTGAGCGATGCTGCAGCCTTCTCCAACGCTCCTCTACACGCGGGAGGAGTGCGTAAAGCGCGTGGATGGCTGACTTGGTCCTGTTGTCGTCTGCCTCGGATAATCAATGCTTCGCTGATACGGCGGCGAGCATCATCGCAAGCTGCAGCTTTCCACAGATCACTTCGGTCTCCTTTTGCCTTGATTACCCACTGTGCGGACACGGTGAGCGACATGAGGGCGTTGCAATCCTTTTTTTTTGTCTACGCGTGAAAAGCCTTCTAGAGTGATGCGATAGATGTGGAAGTCTTTCTGCACCTGACGGCCTGCTGCAGATTTTGTTTGCGCAGCCCACACAACGTGGCCACACGCGCCGCTGTCGTTGCCGCCGTTCTCCGGACGGCATCGGCGGCCGAAGTGGCTGTTGAGTGGCGGTGCTGCCTCAGTTGCCGCATCTCCTTGACGCTGTCAAAGGAAAGACCACACACAACCTCAGAAGGTTGCATGTTGTCCTTGTCGACCGCGCGTACTTCGCCTGCTCCAGCGCAAGGTGTTGGGTTACGCAAACCATCTGTGGTGGAGCAGGTAGCTTTGGCAGCTTCCACGAACACGCCGATCGCATCGATGGCCACCACCGGCAGCGATAGGCAACAACAACAAGTTGCCCTTCTCCACGAAAGAAACAAAGCGATTGCTGTGACGCCATCGCCTACTGGTGACACATTGCCTGAGAACGCTCTTGTGCTCACTGCCTTCTCCACCACCTCCAGTAGTGATGCATTTGCTGAAGGCCTGATAGCTGATGCAGACGTGCCCCCCCCTTTGCATCCCTGGAGCACGATCCACACTCCCTTATCGTTGCTTCAACGAGTGTGGATGCGCTGCTGACGAAGGTTAGGGTAGGCAGCCCACCACAGGTATTGCTCACCTCCTCTTCTTCACCGGAGTAGCGGTCGGAGTTTTGTCAAGGCGCTCACCACAGTTCAGCAGCCTAAGAAGGGGGTGGTGGTGATGGGCAGGCTCGCCGGGACCAACAACACCACGGCTTGGTGCCGCATTAAATCGGCGAGGTTGCTCCAGTTCGTAGACTATCTGGGGGCACGACCCAAATGCGGTTGCGAGCACTTGGTACGATGCTGTCGCTGACATGCAAGTATCTGTCGCGACGCACGCATGTGTGGTAGATGGATGGGACCAGCTCGATTTCATGTGCGCGCGTGCTTGAGTGTGACGTTTTTTTTTCGTTGCTGCAGTAGAGCACATACTAATGATTAAACGTACGTTCTCTTAAGGGTGGTACGCTGATCGCGGTCTCCAGTTTGATGGCGGTGGGGAGCCGTGCTGCGTGTTGGTGCTGTGGAAGCCCTTCCCTTGTTTTATTTTACGTTTGCCTCATGTCGGTGCTGTTTCTGCAAGTGAAGTCTTCTCTGCTTCTCTACGGATGGTATCTTGCACTGACTTCTCCCTTTTGCTTTCTACTGCATGTCTGCTTGCCGAATGTGCACCGCACATGCGTGTATCGCGTGTGCTGCGACAGGCATTTCCCTTTCTTTGTTTGTTTCCCTCCGACTCCCATCGCCCCACCGTGTGCCCTATCGCTGCAGCACCGCTGTGTAGCATCGTTGCTGGTGCGCGCTGACGCAAATAATAATAAAAATGGTAGTATCTTAATAAAAACTGAACTCCATCTCAGCACGTTCTCTCGCCGTTTTCTTCGAAGCCCATATTGATGTATTTGATGTTGAATGGACGTCCAGAACAGATTTGGCCATCGCGTGTCTGGACGCAGCCGTACAGGGGTGCAGCTTCAAAGAATCAATTTTTCTTTTTTTGTGTTGTACGCTGCGCATCAGGGGTACATCTCTGAGAAGTGAAATCCAAATCCCTGCTTTTTGTTTGTCATTTGCTTGGCCGCCGCACTCCTCGCGAAGTCGTCCGCTTCCCAGCTCCTCGTGTCTGCATTGTATCCTCACTGCCTCTCTTCCTTCTTGTATTCTGCGGCGTCCACGCGCTGCGGCGCCAAGTACTCGTTGCCAGCGGCTGCCGTTAATGCCTTTGATATTTGGGTGGGTCCTTGCATCGCAGATCTTCATTCATCGTTTTTTTTTTTTGGAGCAACACGGAGGCGAGTTCCCCCCCTCCCACCACTTAAACCGGTGTCAGCGCGCTGGTTTGATCGCGAGAGCTTCATTCTTCTTCACGCCATTTCGGACTTCTCCACGCAACGATGCCTTCTGTAGCGACCGAAGTTCATATCTTCGACTTTGACGGGACCCTCTTCTACTCCCCTGCTCCCACGCTCGCTGCCGCTGCTTCGCTCATTCCCCCGACTGCTTCAGGAGGCGCGGCAGCTTCCACTTTCAATGACTCCGCAGCCGTTGAGTACACGACGGAGGCGGATGAGAAGCGACGTGTTAAAGAGGCAAACGAACTCTACGGCAAGCTCCTCAACCCCATCGAGTCCGGCGGCTACGGGTGGTTCCAGAGCATCCACACGATGGTGCCGCCCTCCGTCCCTGAGAAGCCAGACCCCAATATTTGGTTTGTGCAGCCTATCCTGAACCACATGCGGGCGTTGGTCCAGCGACGAAACGAGCTGCGGCGCCATCCGCTCTCGAAGGCGAAGGATAGGCCAGTGCTTTACGTTCTCACGGGCCGTGATGTGAAGTACCGCGACCGCATCCGGACTCTGCTGCAACAAGTTGGGCTCTATAAGGAGGTTGAGAGAGTAATCTTAAAGCCCAAGGAGACGGCAGGGACGGTGAAGTACAAGCTGAACAACTTTTTTAATATCATCCAGCGGCATCGTCCGTCGCGTGTGTTCTACTACGAGGACCGCGTGGAGCAGGGCGGGCGACTGCTAGAGGGGATACAGGTACTAGAGGAAGTGCTGTACTACCGCCCGGGCGGCAGTGGCAGCGGTGACGCAGCGGTAAATCGCGTGGGGGTCGTCACTTTTGATGTGACGACAGCAGACGGCACTCACTTCGACCCGCTGGCCCACGGAGGCGCCTCCTATTCCCCGCAGCCGAAAGTGGTGCTCCACTTTGGCGCGCACGCGAGGGGTAACCTCCCGCAGTCTCCTGCGGAAGCCGATCCGCGTCATCGCCTTATGATCTCAACGCTGCGCTCCAGCCCCTATACGCTACTTCGCGAAGCTTGCTACCCCTTAGACCGCGCCACCGCTTTCTGTCAGCGCGATGCGGACACTGTGGGTCGAAATGCTAAGCACCCGGAGAAGCAGGCGCAGAAGTGGGTGGAGGGCACAATATCCTTTTGGAACTCTAGGGAAGCTTCCAGAAGGGGCGATGGCGACGCTGCTAGCCGTGGTCGGGGTCCTGAGGCGCCTATCGAGAAGCCGACATTCACGATGTTCGACGCCCACGCCTTGCACAATTCCATTCAATTTGGCATTGCACCCCCCTTTACCTTCATTATGGTGCTCGTCCCGGCTGCGATACGTGACCGATCCAACTGCATGCTGGATGCGGGGCAGTTTGCGGCGCTCGTCGAGCGGTTGAAGGCGGAGAGGGGTCCCCCAAAACGGCCCGCCGCCGCTGAATAGCACTTGAGAGGGGAACGCGTATGGGTTGACGACACGCATTCTCGAAAGCTGATAATGACAAGAGGGGGACTGCGTCTACCGTTGTACACGGTGCCCTCATTGTTCACATTAAAACTTAAAAAATGTGCTGCGGAAAACGTGTCGGCACCGGTGATGGCTGCAGCGTCTCTGTGCAGTTGCTTTCTTTTTCTTTTGGTCGACTGGCGCCTCAGGAGTGCAGTGCAATGCAGCTGATGCGTCGCCGTCGATCTTCGTATGGTACGGACTGAGAAGGGAAGGAACGAATAGTGAGGGAGGGTGTGCGATGTCACCGCACTTCGTCTCTTTTTTCACTGTTGAAAGATACCGATGCCTTCTCACGACTACCCCCTTTCCTCTGCTCTGCTCACGATGCCACCCCCACAGCGCTCATCCACCCTCCATAACGCCGTGTTTCGTCTCTCCTTTTCCACACAACAGCAGACCCATAACACGCTACGTTGTAGCACTCGCCAGTCGCTCGTTCTAACACACACACACACACACAGACGCATATCGCCAAAAGAAACTGGCAATGCGGGCTGCCAAAGTGCCGACCCGCATCGCCGTAACGGCGGAAGCCGTGCACTACGTCGTCTCTACCGTGAACTCCTGCGCCAGCTATCGGGCCTTCCGGCAACGCACGAGTGCCTGCGCCACATTGGACTCAGCTTCCCCGTCACCACTTCCACCTTTTCGACTCGCTTTGCTGCTCCCAGCTGATTGGTCGGCCCTTCTCCGCATGTGTCGGCGAGTGACCCATCCTGGTGCCTCCTTCAACTTCTCCTCCCCTGGAGACATGTGGGGGGATCACCACCACACCAGCGACTCACACCATCGAGACGCGAATGCCCGAGCGACTGCTGAAGGAGCAGCACAGACCATTCAAAACAACGCCTTTATGCACGTCGTGGAGCGCGTCACCGACGACTTCACCCCAAATAACATGATCTACCACCAACTGCAGAAGTTTCATTTGCTAACTGCTGATCCTGCGGATGAGCTGCAGACCCAAGCGCCGCCTTCCATGGTCGCCTTTACCCAGCTCGTCACTGCCATGCAGCAGCAGCCGCCACAGTCGCCGCAAGATGTTTTCGCCGAGCTTCTGGATTCCGCGGACACTGCACAAGCGGCGGCGACGGTGGAGCAGAAGCGCGCTCTCGATCCGCTCTTTAGCAGTGCAGAGGCGGCTGCAGCGTCAAAGACCAATAGGGAGCAGCTTCGTGCCTACACCGCGTGGCTGGAACAGGCGTCGCAGAAGGGTGGTGGTGATGGCGGTGCTGCTGGGCTGCCCCCCCCTCCGTCTTCACCCTTTGTCTTTGTCTTCTCCCCCCACCCAGTCCCTGCAGCCGTCAGCATTCCCTACTGCTCTGCGCACTTCTGCGTGATGGTGAATTTGAAGCCCATTGTGCCGAATCACCTGATGGTGGTGCCGATCCGCTGTGTAGGGACTATTCATGGGCTGACGGAGGAGGAGGTGGAGGACTGGGGGCATGTGATGCGCCGCACAATCAGTGTACTCGACGATTTGCGTCAACAACAGCAGCTGCATCCGGGGTCAGAGGACGGCCAAGCATCTGGATCACCCCCATCGTTGGGCAACTACAGCATTGCGATTCAGCAGGGTGCGCTGGCAGGCCAGACGGTGGAGCATCTACATGTTCATGTCATTCCTTTCGACCCCCGAGGGAAGCTGGCTGGAGAGCCGGAGACCGACGAGGAGGAGCAGCGACGCCGCCCTCCGCGTACGCCGGCTGTGATGAAGGCAGAGACGGATGCACTGCGGCTTCTCTTCGCCAAACATGCAGCCACCGCTGCTGCTGCCAAGGACAAGTGAGCGCGTAAAGGCAGAATTTAGGGTACTGCCCATGAAGGAACCGAGAGGCCACAGTGCGGAGGGAAGGTGCCAGGGTGATGGTGAGGCGCTGCGTCTCGCTGTTCTACCGACCCAACAGCCCTATCCTCCTTTAACACCGATCACTGGGTTTTTGCAAGCGTCCTTTTTTTTATTTAAAATTCGCAGACATCTCTGCTTGTTGCAGCCCGTTACATCGCGGTGAAGGACAACGCCTGCGAGGCGGAGCTGCTGTTGTGCAGGTTCTGTAACAGGCGTATCTTTGAAATTCGAGGTGCACACTCATGGAACGAAGTAAAAGGCAATCAAAAACGAGATCTTTCTGTTGGAAGATGAAAAAGCGTCAGAGGTCGCTCATGTTTCTCTTTTTAGAAGTTTGACCGTGGCTGACGTGATAACGATGGGGCAATGGCTCACAGCTTCATCTGCAACAACGAAGCCATACGAAGTGGCCGTGCTCACACTTGACTCACTTCCTCCGCTTTGGCTCACTGAACACACACACACACACTCTCACATGAAGGGCACGAAACTTCGAATTTTGATGCGTACATTTCATGCTTTCATTGCCACGTTACAGGTCTTGTGCATGCAATGCAAGCTGTGACTGTAGCACAGCTGAAGGAGGCCTTCCGCAAAGCGCACCTGAAGCGACTGCGCACATGGGCCAAGACAGAGCCGACGCAGCTTCGGGCTGCCTCCCAGCAAGTGTGCGATCACTTGTACAACTTCATCCAGGCTCACTATCGACACTTAACTCAAGTATCACGCGGTTCTGCCAGCGATAGGACGACATCGGCGACCCCGCTCTTCATCTTCGCCTACGCGCCTCTTTATTATGAGGTGGATCTGGTGCCGCTGATGCGGCGGCTCTGGTCAACTACGACAGAGCAGCGGGTGCATATACTGACACCGGTAGCCCTCCACTCGCCCAGCGGCCATGCGCCTTGCAGTTCGGTGACAAACAGGGGAAAGGAAGGCGAACCTTCTGCTGCACTTGCCGATCCACTCAGAAGGGCGATGGTCTTCGTGGAGATCCTGGATGAGGCGGATCTCGAGACGAACTGCGTCACACAAGGTAACTTCAAGGTTCGCGAGTTCTCCAACGCTTTGCTCACACCATGGCTAATGGGGCCTGGGGCGGACGCTGCATCCGGGCCAACTAGCTCCGGAGATAAAAAAGAGGACGGCCCTCCCCATGAAACGACAAGGGACGCAGAATGCCTTCTAAAGAAGGATAGGCGTGTACGACACATGGTACTGTGCGACAGCTATTCCCGGCTTTTCCCTGTGGCGCACGCGTCTGGCTATCGCCCTGCAGGCTTGCTTGAGTATGCCAGTGAATGCGCCACGGCACAGCTTCATGCCGACGTTGCATATTCTTTTCGCGAGGTGCCCGGCGTGCGTAGCGAACTGCGTGTCAACGCGGAGAGAGAGCCGCTGCACCTGGACGATGTGGCCATGCTTATTCTGGTGCCTGGGGTCCTCTTTGATCTGCAGACAGGACGCCGCATTGGCAAAGGGTGCGGGTACTACGACCGCTTTCTGGCTTACCACGGCGCCCATCATGCTTGCGGCACCACCGCTTCTAGCGAGCGCGCGACGGCATCCGCGTCCCTGTCGGAGAATGCAAAGCTGAACAGCGCAGAGGGCCACCAGCCGGCGGCGCGCACCATCGTGCTCTCGGACACGGAAACAGGTGGAGGTCCAACGCATTGCGGCCCGCCGTGGGAGGTGATGGCAGTTGCTTTTGATTCGCAGGTGCTGTGTAGTTCTCCCTCTTCGTCTCAGGTTGGTGCCCAGCTGGGTGCGGAGGTCGCGTGTTTGAAGTGTATCCCGGTAGAGGAGCACGATCAGCTGGTGCACTCTGTTGTCTCCCCGAGTGGCGGCGTGAAGAAGGTGCGAATGAGATCTTTGTAGGTGCTGCGAAGCAGATCGGAGAACCCTCCCTCTACGTGTGCGTCTATGCATGCGTAGATATAGATAACCGCTTCATCAAAAAGGATTTCTGAGGGGGCAGAGATGCCACCCTCTGCTTAAGAGTAGGGGTGCATACACATGGCATTTCCCTAGCTTCATCACGGGGCTGGATGCCGGTTTCAGTGGAGCAACAACAACAAGGAGCAGCGAAAGACAAACACACACGCACACACTCACGGCATGCAAAGAACGAACAGTCGATACCAGCTGAAGGTGTAGCGTGTGGGCGAAACAGGGGCAGCTCTCTCAACGGTACTACACAGCGTCAGATGAGTCGCAGGAGTAGCCATTAGAAATTGAGCCAGCAATGCGGTCTCAGAGAAAAAGAAAAGACATTGTCATTGCTCCTCACGACCTCATCTGCGCCGCCCCCCCCCCTCCCCTCCCCCACCCGCAGCACTCTACTCCTTTGACGTGCCGGTGTAGCCATTCTCTCTCATCCACTGTTGTTTCCATCATCTTTCAGAGCCTCACCAAGCGATCTTCTCCGCCAGAGCAGAAGTGTGGTGAAGGTGCGCACACCCATGTGCGCCTCAACAAACTCTCCCATCACCCTGCACCAACGCTCCTTGCCATCCGCTGCTCTCATTTGGTTGATTGCGTGGGTACACGTGCAGACCGCAGTCGCCCACTCCCCTTGTTTAAAACAAAAGAAAAGTGCTCGTTGAACGCATGTCCGACGCGGAAGTGGACGCGTACGTCACAGTACGGCGCCTACTTGTCCAGCTGCTGCAGGCCCAACACGTGGGCAAGCAACGAGCCGAAGGCCGTCCCATCACCTCCGACTTTAAAGCTGATCGCGCGCGACTGCTTCGGCTTCCTGCGCCGGATACCGCTGCATCCGCTCCAGATTCCTCGAACCCCCTTTCACGTGAAGCCTTTGCTCAGTACAGCGAAAAGACAGTGGAGAGCTCTCTTCACACAAACAGCGCTGGTGCTTGTGCGGGAGTGGCAGCCCCGAGGGCTACGGATACGATTGCCAGCTCTTGCGCTCCTCCAGGAATACTCCTGCCGAGGGCGGACGAGGCTTGGGCGCGCCCAAAGCCATTCTGTAATGCCTCTGCGTCTACGAAACGAGGGTGGCGGCGGCGTAGGCACGGCCAGCTGCCATCATTCTTTTCTTTTCGTTCTTCTTCTCCATCGACCAAAAGTTGCAGCAACACAGCATGTGAAGAGGTGGAGGGTACGG
Source organism: Leptomonas seymouri (assembly GCA_001299535.1). Taxonomy (NCBI): domain Eukaryota; phylum Euglenozoa; class Kinetoplastea; order Trypanosomatida; family Trypanosomatidae; genus Leptomonas; species Leptomonas seymouri. The sequence goes on from LJSK01000406.1 coordinate 11,639, forward strand.
CTGCTCTTGGCCTAGCGCCGGATGACGCTGAAGACGGTGTGCGCCGATGGAAGGCATCGATCAACGACACACTGCGGCAGCAAGGTGGCGCATTCGAGAAGTTGTTACGTGCATTGCTGAAGACTCACGTTCAAACAGCTTTAACGGCAACCATCATGACATCGGGGGCACAGCCGGCAATGGATCTTTCCAACAGTGGGACCATCCGGCTCCGTCCGCCCCCACCTATGCCATCTATTAAATCAGCTGCACCACCATCAGTCGTCAATGAAAGCAGCGTGGAAGCCACGCGCGATCGGAGTGCTGAGCCTACAGCTCTAGCAAATCCACAGGCAGCGAGTAGTAACGAGCCTGGCTCTACTGTTGCTTCGTCTGACTTCGCTCTTGGTTTCCCAATGCATCTGCAGGTGGTGGCGGCGGGATATGCGGCAACCATCTGCTTGCAAACGCAAGACAACGAGAGCGCTGACCCAGGGGTGCAAGAAGGTGAGAACCTCAGCGATTGCGCACCACAGTCGCCGTGCTTACGCGCTCAGGAGAGTGCAACTGGGTGTGATGCGAAGGCTTTAAAGCGATGGAATGCTACCACGAAGGAAGGTCATCGGTCTGATGCTTCGGCGAATAGGAAGACGCAATCAGCCCCACTGACTTTGCGAGAACAGCTGTGCGAGTGCGTGGTGCAAGCCAAAGGGAAGCGAATCGCACCGCTGCTGCCCAGCTCAAAGGAATGTAACGTATCGTTCTCCCACGAGAGAGTTGCTTCACTGCTTTCTCAGCTGCATCTAGTGCAGCGCGCTGCGCTGCGTGAGCAGGCCCTGTCAGAAAATTTCGCGGATGCCGCTGGCCATCCCCTACCACCCTGCCCGTTGCTATCTCTCACAGCAATGCGGGGCGGCCACGCGACATCTGAGCTACACTCTGCCCTAACGCAGTGCACTGTGTGGGAGTACAGCCCATTGCGCATATCCCCCGCCCAACGCGCCTTGTTTTCCTCCGTGCAAACCGAGCGGGGATCCAACGATCGACACGGTAGGAGCAAATCAAAGGGACCAAAGGCGACTAGCATGGCAGTTGCTAGGCTGAAGTCAGCATGGCGGGGCCACCTCCACCGCCTCCGGAAGACGTCAAACATTAATTCCAGCGACACTAAAGAAAACCTCGACGGCGCGCATTCTACGTTGGGCCAGCGGCGTTCCTCTTCGCTGCTTCAACGAGGATTGAGCTATACTGCGGATCCGCTTTGTATGATGTCCGATGGAGAGTGGGGCGCCATCCAGGCAAGCATCACAGCGACACAGACGCTTCTGGTGCACATCTCCAAAACCTTGCAGCACAGCGATACGCGTGCCCCGCAGCTCTGCGCTTACAGTCCGCTGGACACACTTTTAAAAGCTTCTGCATATCCGCGAGAGCAAATTGTGGTCAGCTACTCTCTTCCTCCATGTGCGCTTGATGCCGTTCGCTGGTTGAGCACGCCCGAAAAACCGTCGCCGGCACTCAGCCTTCATACAGCGTGGGTTGTGTGCGTGGAGGTAGACGCCGTGCACGCGGCGTGGCTGCGAAGAATGCTGCTGGACGTAGCAGCAACTCCGCTGCCGGCAAGGCACGGTGCTGGTGTGGGTGTAGGGGAGCTACGAGCGGACGTGCTGGCCTCGCTTCACTTACTGGACCACGCTTTGTTTTAGGCTGCTGTACAGTTGTGCATGTTAAGGCATAAGGTCTCTTGCTGTACCTTGCTACTCGAAAGGGAACACGAAGCCAAGTAGCCTGCCCTACGGGACCATGCCCACACCGCACGTGCGAGGGTCGATACGGCAGGAAGGAGATCGCCGATACCCTACGCATCCCACATTACTTTTGAGAAACAGTGGTGCTCTACATGCGCGCTGCTCATTCAACCCACGGCCCATTCCTCCTCTCCCAAACAACAACAACTATGAACCCTTCCTTCTCCTTTTGAACTTATGTTTTCATCTCGCATATTTTTCTTCTTCAAAAATCAAATCAAAAAACTCCTGTAACGAAGCACAACGCACCTTTACCTCTGCTGTAATCGGAGAGTCAGCAGCAACACAGCAATCTGAGCCGGCGTTATATATCCAACTGCAGGTTAAACTATTGTTATTATTATTATTAGTTGATCCGTTTGCCCACCACTTTTTTTTTTTGTGCTGATTGCCGCACAAACACCCTAACGTAGCCTTAAGGACCCCTCCACGGCTGTGTATAATATTTGGCTTCACATACACACACACACACACACACAAACCTCATGCCTCGCGGTGGTGTATTCATCTCCCCTCAGGAGCGCCAGCGTATCCGCCAGTCCTACTACGCCGCCTCCGAAAAGGAAGCTGGCGTGGCACATCTTTGGCATCTGCAGCAACTCGCTGAGATCCGCTTCAACCCAAGCCACACCATCCAGGATGCGCCGGATGTCGATTTTCAAAGCCCCTACAGCCCCATGGACGATTATAGGGAGCTCTTCGCTCAGCGCTATGCCCAACAGGTGCAACACGATGAGGCACGAGTTCGCGAGTTGAACAGGATAACCCTCCGCAACATCGCCCTCGCCTCTGACGACGCCGCGCGCCGCGCACGGCACATGAACCTGGTGCCCACCGAAGATCAGGTGAAGTACTTTGATAACAGCCAGCAGCAGGCGCTGCACCGCACCCTAGATCGTGCGCGCAGGCAACGCGCCATGGCAGAAGAAAACAAGAAGCTTCTGGATCACCTAATCTGTGTTCCGCCGCATGTGCGGACAGCGAAGGAGCTCGACGCATGGTATCGCAACGTTCACAAGAAGCATCTGGCGCATCTGTCCAAGTTCAAAGCCGCCGAGCACTACGCCGGGGCCCGTCTGCTGGAGGGGACGGCTTCATACGCGGCGGCCAGCCGTGCTCAATCCAGGGCGCGTGGCAGTGCGAAAAAGAGGCCAGACTACGGGGCAGCGCTGCCACTGGTGCGTGGCCAGCCCTTCCCTCCGCCTTCCATTGCCGAGTGCGCACGCACGGCTCCGTCGTCGCTAAAACCAGCAGGCGCTGCTACGACCTTTAATGGCCTACCGCTGTCTTGGGCAGGCGATACCGCAGAGTCAAGCCGCCACCCGCGACGCCCTGAATGGCAGCCCATCTCCGCTACGGACATTCCTCTTCTGCATTACGGAGCGGATCTGCAGCTACGTGGGTGCAGCGGTGGCAGCAGCGCCACAGGCCGCGAGGTGGGGGGTAGTTCGCCGAGGCGCAACTCGTCGCCATTACGCTTGCCGCTGTCTACGCAACGGGAGCTGTTCCCGTCGGTGCAGAGCTCCTCTCTGGGCAAAGCTCAAGGCGTACGGCTAATCGCCGCGCAGGAGGAAGGTGGTGTCACGCAGCTGTGGCGACGTGCGGTGAAGAGCCGCCACGGTGGTGGAAGCAGCGGCAGGGGGAAGTCAACACATTCTCTGCCTGCCTACGAGGCAGATGGAGGCAAATGGGGAAGCGGGGGCGAGGTGGGGATTGAGGCACGCACGTCAACACCTCTTCCTGCGCCACACTCACCATTTTTAAGATCAATGCAGCCACAAGAACGACGGCAGCGGGTTTCTTCGACGGAGCCTGATGCAGGCGGGGAACAGCAACCGCAGAAGCAACAACAGCAACGCCAACAGCAACAGCAACAGCAACAACAACGGCTCTCGAAGAAGGCTTCTCCCCTTTCTTCAAGTTCTCGTCCTCCTTTGGCAGTTGTACGTGCTGCTACGGCAACGGCGCCAGACGAGCGCAACGGCTCAGCGAGGAGGGGCAACGCCTTACCCGCTGACGAAGACGGCGAGGTGGCAGCTCTGAAGGGGTGTATAGAGGGTTGGGATTGGCATGTTGAAGCGAGCAACACCGTGTACGCACCCATTTGAGAAGCAACACACGCTGCTCTACCGCGTGGCCGTTCTCTTCTAGTCGAGAGCCGACGGTGCGAGGCGTAGGCATGGAAACTACGCCTTCCATGAGCAACGCTTGATTGCTCTCCCCCTCCCCTTCCCCCCTTTAAAAAAAAAAAAGTTTTTGCCGTCATGCGGAAGCAGATGTATACTTCTTTTATTCTTGTTTTCTTTGCTAAGTTTCACGCTAGCTTTGTGCCCAGGATACACATACATATTTATTTATTTATTGTTCCCAATGTATACAAGCAAGTGTCTCAGGGGCACTTGATTTCTTGATACCTACTGATAATCTCGGAGCTCGCTTATGCTGCTCGGCTATGTCCTCGTTGATGTGCTGTGCAGCATTATTTTGTGTCTTCATTTTTTATCATCACAGCGGAGTATCTCGACTGTCACCTCGCAACGGGCAGAAAACAAAACAAGCGAAACAGAGATGGAGGCCGAAACGAGTGGTCTCCCCCCAAAATACTTCTTTGCTTTTAATTTTTTTTTTAGTTATTCTCAATTTTATGCTGGTCGTTGTGTGCAACGCATGTGACCGACGGGCGGCAGGTGTAGGGCTGCGTCTGCTGCCAGCTGCGCGCGCCACGCTTTTGTCTTCAAGGTTGAGAGAGCCGCTTCTTTGCTGCGGCTCAGCACATGCCATATATTCCTTCTCTTTTCCTGACCTTCTTTGATCGATACTGTAATGGAAATACGTCGTTGCTGTCTGAACATCACGGCCACCGTGTAAGGAGCTTGAAGTTCTCAGTTCAGCGCCACCACATACCGTTTCTCAACACTCGCAGTCCTCCTGGTCTCACACCCTACACGAAGCCGCATTCTCTATCTCTACTTAATTCTATTTTTAAGCCCCCCTATCTCTCACCTCGTGATCATGGGCAACTGCCAGTCCGATAATCAGGCCAGGGCAAGGGACGAGCCCTTGCTGAAGGGGGAGGATGTGGCAGCCCGCAAGGAGGAGGTGAAGAACGCCCTAAAGGATGCAGGGGAACAGCTGC